>CAJNSZ010000395.1:0-24770 GCA_905329745.1 Rotaria sp. Silwood2 | reverse complement strand
TGAGGATCACAGAATTATGGATTTTTTTAATATTTTATTAAATATCGGATTCCCACCTAAAAATGTAGAGCCTCTATCTCTTCCAAGGAACAATATTATGAGCTAATATTTTTACTGTAAATACAACTCATTGAGCTCTACAAAATAAAGTAAGTTTCGATCGATTCTAAGACACTTGTGTTTTTTATGGGAGAAACTCCATGGAATAGGCCTTCTTTAATTGCAAAAGGAATTCTTTGTACGGCATGGTTTGATAAATCCTTTTGGACACCATCATTTGGTGACTTTTACACTTAAACTAGCTGAAGTTTCTCAAACTATAGTTAATTTCTAGATAAAATACTACACTTAAAATGATTAAAAAGCACGACATTCTAAAGTATAATGACTAATACTATAATTTCTTGCTTTAGTTTTGCTAAACGAAACTTAAAAGTCATGACTGAAACACCAATACAGACGCGAAAGCGTGCAAGTAAGCCAAGTGAAACTTTTTTGAAATAAGTAGATGGAATTGCTTTATGTTCTAGAGTACACAGAAAATGAATGGAGCACCGATAATTTACTAAAGTATTTCAGCACAAAAGAAAGCTTGGATGATTTACATACACATCTTTTGGGTATGGGTAATGCTGAGTTCTGGGTCGAGAATATTCTAATTGATCGAAGAAAATTGCCTACTCAAAATGACTTTATCAGCAGCGAACTTTTAAGATGTCAATTAGGACCATTAGTTTGGGATTCAGGCGAATCGAAATTCATTGTTCCAGAACGAGCAAGGAAGCTCTTTGATGATCTACGTTCATCAGGTACTACGGAAGAAAAGCTTTATGAGGAGTTGGCAAAAGAAGACTTCAAGAAAAAGAAGAAACATCATGGCTTACTTTTCCAGGAAAACTTTTCATATGATGTTATTTTCTCATTGGATAATCTGGTTAAAGGGCTTGGATTAAAAAAAGATGACTCAGGAGAAATAAATCAAGGTAAAGTGGAAGAAAAATTAGGCATCCATACAAGAAGTGATTGGACAAAGCGTGTTTTTTTCAAGCACTGGATCATATTTAATGCGCGATATCAAGAATTACAAGTAGTATATGGTATAAAAGCTGAAGACCTGCGTACACTTATTGGTGTGGAAAAAAAGATTGAAGAACTAACTGATCCAGTGCAACGGAATACACGAGCACATATCATTAACGCATTTTCAATGATGAATGCAGATGGTACCGAGCCACGTTCAGTCGACTTTCATTCGTTTCGTGGTGCATTTACACCGGAATTCTATCCTAGACGATTTGCTTTAAAAGACTCACTATACGAGCAACGACTCGACTTGTTAGCATATCTCTTGTTTCATGTTCTTGATCGATATTCAAAATGTTCGCCAGCCATAAAATATTGCGAAATTTCAGTTGGTTGTGATGATTTAAGACGTGCTTGGGTATTTGATGTTTTAACTACATTTTCGCACGAACCAAAATACCGTGGATCATTCGAAGATTTATTTAATAATTTCCCATGGCTCCCAACACGTCAGTTCGAACAACGTGTTATATATCGATTTTTGGCGGGATTCAGACGTAGTATACCACCAATCATCGATGCTTATTCAGCTGATGAAGCCGTTGCTTTCTTATCTGAATTGCCGCATTATGCGATTCATGTTATGTTGAGAGAACTTTATTTAAGCAACAATAAAAGACCAACTATTATATTTAAGGAACAAGTACAAAAACTTCAGGACATGAAGGTGGCTATCGACAAAATTCCTCATTTCTACGATTGGGTTGTCGGCCTAGATTTATGTGGCGATGAATTAGGGCATCCTTATTGCGCCTTTTTAGCTCATGAGTTCATCGGATTTGTTCAAGAGTCTCGGGAAAAAAATCCGAATTTCGGTTTACGTATTCATGCCGGAGAAAATGTACCTTTCGTTCGTCCAGAATTGCCTGGTTATCGTCTATTTGTTGCGCATATGTATATTCTTTTCCGTTGCATTCACTTTCGCAAAATGAAGTTAGGGAGACACATTCGTGTCGGCCATGGTATTGCTTTTGATAAACTGCTATCTATCGAAAATTATAAATACCGAAAATCTAGCATACTTGTGGCGGAAATGAAAAGATATGCTAAGTCAGTATTTTCAAGCATTCCTTTCGAGGTAAATATAACTAGTAATTTGTATCTTCTCGGTGATGCTGTTAGAAATGCAGTACAGGAAGCTCCTTTATCTAACTTGCGCACTATTAATGTTCCACTCCTTCTGTCTACCGATAACGACGGAATATGGCCTATTGATAAGTGCACATTATCAGGCAAGCCGAATCATTCTACGCATCGTTCTGTAGCGGCAGAATATTGCAATGGAATTAACAGTCATGTTATCTCGACAACCATACACTTAGATGCCATGATTGACGATTCGAAAAAATATCGCTTTTGTCAAAACCCAGAGTCAGAGAGCAACAGTGAAACCAATCAGACAGAAGAAAAAAGGGATGGGGAACTGCTTTATGCTCCTACTGATGTCATCGCGCATCCAAATGTGTTAGACATGCTTTTGACAATGAAGTTATCTCGCCCTGAAGAGCCACATCCTTGCTTAGAATATTATAAAAATATATATGAACCACAAGGTTTTCCTACAATAGACAAGAGTATCAATGATAGAAGCGAGTACTATAAAGCTACGATGCGCATTTTAATGGCATGTTTCTATTTAACCCGCTCACTTTCTTATGATGAATTTAAGGCCGAATATAGCAATGTATTCCAGCATTCTGATGATGAAACGGAACCTGAAAGAATTTTTAACATATGTGAAAAAGTCTATTTGCACCTAATGAGTGATATCCCTGGTGAAGGTGCAAGCTTGAAGGTAAAAGTTGATGACAAACGTTATTTATTTTGTTCTGAAATACCAGATGCGCCTAAGGGTACGTCTTATTTATTGAACATCATAGAGAGCTTCATCACAGCAAACAATAATCCGGCCATAATATTAGGTTTTCTTTCAAATATTGATGAAGAAAATAAAGAAATAGCGGCGCGTCTCTGCAATATTGATAAAAGAATCCAAGACAAGGAAACTAAAATTGTTATACATACAAACACAAAGAAGTATATAGTTTTTCGGAACATGACAAGTGGGAAAATATTGATTAACCCTGCACCTCACCGACGCACAGGTCCAGACGAGGAAGAAATTGAATGTGTATTACTCTATGCTGCTTGTCCACACGCTAGCGTAGCAAGTTCTGCCTTAAATTTTATTGCAAAGCACATCCGTAATAGTTCTCTTCTTATCGAACCACAATATGTAAATATTCGTTCACTTGTTATTCCTTTTTTACCACTCAGTTTTGGATGGTCAGCCGACTCAAACAATCCAGCAGAAAGTTTCTCCAACTACTATGCTATAGAGAACACGAACCTACCCCAATATATTGAAGATAAAAAATATCATACATGCAAAAATTTATTCAAGCCAAAATATAGTTTACTTTGTGCCGAAATTAGATACGCCAAACAGATAGAGACAAAAGATTTAATAATGGAAATTTTGAAAACCGAAGGCACGTTTCTAGACATCATAAAAGACTTGTGTGAATCAATGAAAAAATTCAGCCTACAGCCTAGATGCTTTGTAATACTAGACAGTGTGAACGGACTTGACTCCTATAATACATTAAAATCGAATTACAATAATATTGCCTTTCCTATTATTGAATTCAACAGGAAGTTTCTCATCTGCAGTAGTATAAAGATTTTCGAAGAAAAGTCTGCAAACTCAGCACAACTTCTGCGGTCTTTAGCAGTAGGCTGGAATCCGTCACTAAGCACTGCCAATGATCCATCTGAGTATCCTTACAGTGAATGGGTTAAAGAAATACTTAAGATTGGTAGAGATGGTCTAAATGAAAAATTTCCAACAGATAAAAATACGTGGGAACAGTTCTTAGTGGATGTTCTACTTGATGCAAAGGAAAGAGTGTGGTACGACTGTACTGTGGACCGCTGGTGTGATATGATCGAAAATGCATTTAATGGAGCAAGTGAAGTTGATTTAAAATCCTTCGCGGAGTACCTGACGCACCAGGGTAAAGCAGATGACATTAAAAATTTATTAAATGACCAAAAATGCCATAAAGTCGGAAATAGATGGCAACAAGCGGTTATAAAGAAACGTGATGCACAGGAGTACCTGGGCAAAATTCTCGACAAAATGAAAAGTGTCCAACATAAAACGACGAGTGATGACATCAGCAGTGATGTTCACTGACATTCTTCATTTCTTTAGTATAAAAATAATCATAAATATAGTATGAGAAGATTGAACACTCTTTGTACCCAGATGAATCTACTTTGTTTTTATTTAATCCCGTAGAAATTTCTTATATAATTTTCGTACGTAGGCATTGTAACCCTAAACATGTTACTAAAGTATTCATGTTTCGTTTTCATTTATATTTTCCTCAAAATGGATGTTAACTATTGTCATGTGTTTATTTACTGTTAGCATATAACCAGGAAAAATGAATAGTGGATGTCACCGGATACTGCCTTTTGTTAATGGAATTTTTTCTTGTTTTTTGGCTTTTTGCGTTGTCTTTTGTGTTTTAATGATTCGTGATTATTGTACTCTTCATTATTTTATTATTCTGCATTTTCAATTATCTTATAGTGTCAATAAACAAGGTTGTTCCCAAGTTAGATGATTTCCTGATCAATATTGTCAAATCTAGATCGCATAAAAGGCAACTATCAGCCATCTCTATTCTTATTACTTTTCATTTTGAATATTTTCTATTAATTTAGGGTGTGGGTGTAAGTGTGGGTGTCAGTCGAAGAGAGATACACCCGCACCCACCCACACCCACACCCACACCCACACCCACACCCACACCCACACTCACACCCACACCCACACCCACACCCACACCCACACCCACACCACACCCANGATTATCTAGATCACTATTATCGATAGAGTAAGTCCATTTGAAAAGAGTGATCAGTGAATTCAGGCCCTAAAAAGGGTCTGTTCATTAGTCCCAGTTCCCTAAAAAGGAACTGGCTCATAGAACTGTCAGGTGTCACAGGCTTACGAGGGAACATTCCCAACTGTCAAATAGCCTTTCGCTTGGTTCTATTGCCATTCGATCAGTCTTGGTGAATAGTGAAAAAGACTATTTTAGTTTGGTTTTCCGGTCTTCTATTATCGACTTGTGGGCGTCTTACTGGATTTAGGCCTATGGGCATGAGATTCCATGAGAACCTGAATGATTGAATTTCGGACTGAAATTTTGTCCATAGACAGCTCTCATAGTCATTAGAAAATTTCCAAAGTTGGAGCCAGAACAAACATTCCCTTGTCGAGATATTAGCTTGTATTGAAAATATCCCTATTTGGAAATACAGCACAAGAGAGAGGTTTTTTAAAATGTGAATATTTCGATAGCGATAGATTCGTTCTGACTCAAACTTTGGGGATTTTCTAATAACGGTAAGAGCTGTCTATTGATAAAATTTCAGCTCGAAATTCGATTATTCAGGTTCTCATGGAATCTCAGGCCCATAGGCCGAAAATCCAGTAAAACGCCCATAAGTCTTTAATAGAAGACCAAAAAACCAAACCAAAATAGACTTTTTCACTACTCACCAAGAGCGACCGAATGGCAATAGAACCAAGCGAAAGGCTATTTGACAGTTGGGAATGTTCCCTCGTAAGCCTGTGACACCTGACAGTTCTATGAGCCAGTTCCTTTTTAGGGAACTGGGACTAATGAACAGACCCTTTTTAGGGCCTGAATTCACTGATCACTCTTTTCAAATGGACTTACTCTATCGATAATAGTGATCTAGATAATCTATTCAATACTTGTTTCAGTTATCAAAAAAAGAACTGGTTATCAGTTCCCGTTCTTTTAGAAAAAACTGGATGCCTGATACCGTTCTGGTTCTTTGATTGAAAACTGTCTCAGGTCTATCAGCCATCATATGTTTCGAAAGAAAAATCTATGCGTCATGACATGCAACTACAGTCTTATCTACTGAAATGCCATTTGTAATATTTTCTTTTATACGATTAAGACGAACTGTAATAGTATAATACACGAAAAAGGGCAACCTTTTAAAATATTGAAAAAATTAAGATGTCAAATGGCAAATTATGAAAGGAAAAATGTGGAGAAGAAAATGCCAAAAAAGTAAAATATCGAAGATATTGTAGACAGAATGACATTTCGAAATTATTCAATATTGGATTTTTCATCTATTTCGTCCGTCAAACGAAGCAAAATTTAGATTTTTGTATTGTTCTTGAGTGCAATAATCGATGTGAAGCTAGCACGATGACGAATTACCACGACGAGATACGAAAGTATATAGGTCGTTTGAATAACCAATCAGAAAATCAAAAAACAAAAACCATCAATGTGGAGGTCAACGATTCGGCCATGTCGGCCTTAGCAACAGAAATAAGTGTGAAGCTAGCACGACGATAAAAAAAGCACACGATTTTGAAAAAAAAACGATCTGTGCACCAGAAGGACCATTGCCCGGACAAATGCTACATATCATCTTGTAGACAATTTAATACTCTACAAGACCGCCTAATCATCATAGAGAGAATCCAATTCTCAACGTGCGTTAGTAAAGAAAAAAGGACACGACCCCCACTCTCATGCAATCATTTGCAATAATAAGATGGGCTCCAGTCGAGTTAATACCCATTGCAAAAAAGACGATGAATAAACCATTCGATAGAGAATTCGATTCTCCACAAGATGATGTCTTCACCATAGACAGATACGATTCTGAACAGACCGTTGAGTCCGAAAAAAAGAACCCACTCATACGACTCATACGGTCGATTCAAGTATTACGACCAACGCTGCCCGACACAATTTCCATTGCCGAGAGAACGAATACACCATTCGATAGAGAATTAAATTCGCTACAACATGGTATATTCATCATAGCGAGAATGTATTTTCAGAGGGGAGTTAAGGAGCAAAAACAGATCTCCCTAACACTTTTCACGAAAGTTTTTCCATAGTCGAATCCCCTCCAGTCGATAGAGTTCCCATTGCAACGGGAGACTGAATATACCATTCCATAGGGAATTTAATTCTCTACCAGATGGTATATTCATCATACCGAGAATCGATGTTGGAAGGTGGATTACGAAGGAAACAAAAGATCTCCCTCACACTTTTTACGAAGGGTTTTCCGTACTGGTATCCGCTCCAGTGGATAGAGTTCCCATTGCAACGGGACACTGAATATACCATTCGATACTGAATTTAATTCTCTACCAGATGATATATTCATCATACCGAGAATCGATTTTGGAACGGGGGTTAAGAAGGAAACAAACGATCTCCCTCACACTTTTTACGAAGGGTTTTCCATACTGGCATCCGCTCCAGTGGATAGAGTTTCCATTGCAACGGGAGACTGAATATACCATTCGATAGTGAATTTAATTTGCTACAACATGGTATATTCGTCATAGAGAGAATCGATTTCCAGCCGAAGGGTAGAAACGAAAAAAAAGACCCGACACCCACTCTCATGCAATATTTTCCGATATGGAGATCGAATCTTCTCGAGCTAAAATCCCTTGCAACAAGACAATGAAAATATTTTTCGATAGAGACTTCAAATCTCTATTGGATGGTATATCGTGTCTACCGTTCCTATAGAAGGTCTAGCCACAGCAGCTGACGAGACATCCAAACACGCTCGCTAAAAAGTGCGAGAGTGACCTATTTTTAATTCGGAAACCCGCATCCAGAAATCAATTCTCTCTATCATGAATATTCTATATTGTAGCGAATTGAATTCTCAATCGGATGGTACCTCAAGCCCTCCGTTGCAATAGAAACTCTGGCCACAGTAGCCGACGAAACTTGCGAAAACCCTAGCTGAGATGTACGAGTGTGGACTATTTTTATTTCGAAAGCCCATTCCAGAAATTGATTCTCTCTATGATAAATATTCCATCTTCTAGACAATTCCATTCTCTATTGGACGGTATATCAAGTCTGTTGTTGCAATGGAAACTCTATCCACAGTGCCCGACCAGACATGCGAACACCACTCGCTCAGATGTGCGAGTATGACTTATTTTGAATTCGAAGCTCCATTCAGAAATCGAGTCTCTGTATTCTGAATATTTCATCTTGTATAGAATTCAATTCTCTATTAGATAGTATGTCAACTCTCCCGTTGCAATAGAAACTGTATGCAGAGAAGCCCATGAGATTTCCCAACCCGCCCAGGAAAGAACCTGACAGAGAACTTTTTTTCCATCCGAAGCTCCCTCCCGAAACCGATTCTCTCTATGATGGATATACCATCTCACAGAGAATTCAATTCTCTATCTGATGGTATGTCAACTCCTCCATTGCAATGGAAACGGTATGCACAGGAGCCCATGAAGTTTCTTGAAACCATCACGAAAAAATGTGAGGCAGGTCTTTTTTCCTTCGGAAGCCCTCTCCCGAAATCGATCCTCTTTATGATGAATATACCATCTGATAGAGAATTCAATTCTCTATCTCATGGTATGTCAACTCTTCCGTTGCAATGGAAACGGTATGCACAGGAGCCAATGAAGTTTCCCGAAACCATCACGAAAACATGTGAGGCAGGTCTTTTCCTTCGGAAGCCCTCTCCCGAAATCGATCCTCTTTGTGATGAATATACCATCTGATAGAGAATTCAATTCTCTATCTCATGGTATGTGAACTCTTCTGTCGCAATGGAAACCGTATACACAGGAGCCCATGAAGTTACTTGGAACCATCACGAAAAAATGTGAGGCAGGTGTTTTTTCCTTCGGATGCCCTCTCCCGAAATCGATTCCCTTTATGATGAATATACCATCTCATAGAGAATTCAATTCTCTATCTCATGGTATGTGAACTCTTCTGTCGCAATGGAAACCGTATACACGGGAGCCCATGAAGTTTCCCGAAACCATCACGAAAAAAGGTGAGGCAGGTTTTTTTCCTTCGGAAGCCCTCTCCCGAAATCGATTCTCTTTATCATGAATATGCCATCTGATAGAGAATTCAATTCTCTATCTCATGGTATGTCAACTCTTCCGTTGCAATGGAAACAGTATGCACAGGAGCCCATGAAGTTACTTGGAACCATCACGAAAAAATGTGAGGCAGGTCTTTTTGCCTTCGGAAGCCCTCTCCCGAAATCGATTCTCTTTGTCATGAATATACCATCTGATAGAGAATTCAATTCTGTATCGAATGGGTTTTTCATTGTTTGGTTGCAAATGAGGAAGGATTCACAAAGTTTGATTTATTTTGAGAAGCCGACGTGATTCATGTAGCTCAGGTTTTCTTTGGAGTGTTGATGAATATTTCGCACGGAAATATGAGTTTTGTCGGTTTTATCGTTTTTTTGTATTTTGTTGCTAAGGAAAGTAGTGCGGGTAGTATATGGGGTAATCTCAACTTTGGTCGAAAGTAAAAATGTCGAAAACAAAATGAGAGTGAAGGCGAAGATGTAAGAGTGAGGGTGAGGTTGATGGAGATTCCTACTTTCATAATCTATCATTTCCGACGTTTCTAACTTTCGATGTTTGTGTTATTTTCACTTTCGACATTTTTATTTTTCGACATTTTTACTTTCGACCAAAGTTCTGAGAGTCGTATATGGATTGTCAGCGGTAAAACATGGACCGATTTTGATTGGTCGGTTGTTACATTGATTTTGATTGGTCGTCGTGCTAGCTTCACATCGATGTGTATGTGATGTACTTTTTCGATTTTGAATTACTTTTAAGTATAGATCCGAGTGGAAATTAGCTGTGGGCATAAATATGTGACCGAAAGGAAAGTCCACATCCTCATATACTTCCTTACGAGAACGAATAAGCTATGTATGAGTCATATTTTTTGTTCAGCACATATTAAAAATATTTCGAGACTTAGACTTTCTGTTTTTTGCTACCTAATTGGTAAAAACACAGCAACAGATATTGAAAAATAGAAAAATGAAAACACAAATACAGAATGTCTAAAAACGAAAAATTCATTAAGGATATCAATTGCAACTTTCATAGTTATCATTATGAGTACTGAGTAGTTTAGTATTTTCTAATGGAAATTGACATACAATCTATCTATATTATTTCTTTATTTCAATCTTTTATCATAAATATGTTATACGTGCCTTATCTTAGCAGAAAAGTGTAAAAAATACTCACTGGACCTTTTTCTATTTCCTATCTTTTGTTTTTTCTTTCAAAAAAAAAAGGTTCACTACGATTAGTTTTGATTTATTAGTCACTCGAGATTAAATTCAATGTGAAGAAATGATTCATCCAGATTTAGGACTTCTTTGAAGCTTCACTAGTTGTAACTTCAAAAGTTGTTGTGAAACATTAATTGTTTTATATCATCTTCAAATATTAGAATCCTCCTAAGAAAGAATTTCGACAAATAATTTTTTTTTCATCTGAGATATGATAATAATTTGCGTGTCTTTTTACGTTTCTATATTTGGTTATCAACAAAGTTAATGACTATATGAGAAAAAAATTTGTCTGTCTGGTTTTTTAATGAGTATTTTTTATCACATGAGTAAAATAACGATATGCATCGTCAGTGTGACTTCGGAGCAGAAAGAAAAATAATTCAATTTGTATCTTCTAAAATTTGTTCAAGTTTTAAATACGTTTATATCTGAAGGTGTAATTAGTGGAGATGGAATCGGTTCAGTTCCAAAAAAAACGAACTGATCCTGTCTCTGATCAGTATATTCTGTTACTAGAAAATAAAACTATTGATTACCGACTTGTTTAGAATTATATATGTTTAGTATTTTATACTAACTTCAGTAATATATATCATACATGACATTTTTTTTTTATTCAAATTTTTTATTTATTTTTTAGCTAATGTGATATTTAGTACATCTGTTGAACCTCACTGACAAGTAAATGATCGTCGGCGTACTTAATTTTTCTGTTAGGATGGATTCTGCGATGTGTTTTTCTTTTCTTGTTACGTGTAGTTTTATTCTCGTCATATTTATATATATGTTGGGTGCAAAATTGAAATTCTAGTTTTGGATAAACAAAATCGAATTCGAATAGAAATAAATTCATAATATCACATATTTTAATATATAAAGAGTGAAATGAAAAAAACAGAAAATTCTAGTCATTGTGGTCGAATTGATAAGCAGTATAAATATAGGTGTACATGTTACAATCTAATAAGAAAAAGATGTCTGAATCAGATCTAACAATCGATCGAACATGCTATTGTAAAAACAAATGAGTTAGAAAACAAGATTCATATTAAAAATTAGGAGTGTCTTATTCAACAAAAAGTCATTCCAAGCAAGATGCTTGTACAAATATGAATGAATAAACTGAAGTACATTAACTTAAAAAGTGTTAACTGAAAGGATGATGATTGTGAGAAATTAAAATAGTTATTCTATTTAGAATTTTTTTACTTTGATTATATAAATTTATCTCTCGTCGAATCGTGATTTTGTTCGGGCAGATTTGAAATGCTAGTTTTGCCCGAGACAAAATCGACATTGAACCAAATTCTAATTTTACTCTCAACATATATATCTGTTTTAATCTATATTTGTTTTCTGCTGAGTTCTTTCTATTTTACTTGTCATTAAAATTACCTTGTGTTTGTTGTCTTTCATTTAATAAATTGGTGGTCACAACGTTCAATCGAATTATAATAAATTTTTATTTCATCATAATCTTATACAACAAACTGAAAAAGAAAAAAGTCCTTATTGTTTTCTTTTACCAACTCAAAACATTCATTACCAAGTAAGAATCATGTAGCATTGATGTATAGTTAGTTCTCGTTTCGTCGACAATCATCCTCACCGACTTTAATGTGCTTTGAAGTATATTATTTACATTTGTTGCTTTTCAGCGAAACAAGAATACTCCTAATGTATATATTGGCGACTCCTTTTCACATCAATCAATCATAATTGCGTTGTACATACCAATTAGGAGCATTGAAAAGGTATATATCAAGAGAGAAGGACACTCAAGCTTCAAAATGTATTTTTAATTTAGAAAGAATGTACATATATTTCTCATGAACATTATCCAAGTAGTAGATGATCAGATTTGAATAGTCAATCTTAATTAGAATCTATCTTCTAACTGATTTATGTATGCTGTTCTCACCTGTAAATTTTATTTTAAACAAGGAAGAGAAAAAAAAATGCTTTCTTACTTTCCAACTTTATAAAAATAATTATTTGAGAAAAGATAACGTTGTTATAACGCTTGTGAATGAAACTTTTCTATCAAGACTTTGGTACTATAACTATCGTGTCTTTCTTCGTCTTATAGATTGAATTAGATGCTAATGATGCTTAATTGTCCTAGAAAAATTCTTATGAATGATTAATATGCAATATTTCAGAATAACTCTGCTATATTTGAGAGATGAATTAGTATATACCCCTTCTCATTTTCATTTAAACTAGACGATTCATCTGTTATTCATCATTAACAATGTTGATCACTCACATGAGTTTATTTCATTTCTCAAATGCTTTAGTTGCTCCAATTAACAGCTTGTTTGGTTATCTTAACTTTGGTCGAAACAAAAAAAGGCCGAAAACTTATATGGAAACCTCTGAATATTTTCTCGTTCAAAAAATTTAAATAACTGTACAGCTAGTTTCGAATAAAATGCTTATTTTTGAAAAAGAAAGAATAAAAGACAAGCAAGAATATTTTGAAACATTAGTTTATTGACCTTTAATAATATTCTTATTTTACAATCATAATTATTTTTTTTTTCAGAGTAAAAGGCAAACTGTTGAGGAAATCAGATGCTGTACCGAAAGAATTATTATATCGATTATACAATGTCTCTATTGGACTTCGCCTTATTGTTGTTTTTCTGCTGTTTTCATAAGATTGATAAAATTCCACATAGTTGGGTGTTTTCGATAAATAGAATAATTTATTCTATTATGACAACCTGCAATTAAAGTGTAAATGCCCGGCGTCTCTTTTTCAGGCACTCACTCGTACCCATACATACCTCACAGGCGGATATTGATCGTGCAATAGTAATATTTTTATCCGACATTGTTCAAAACAGTCTTTCTTCCAGAATTTTACTTATTATTTTAATAAAGTTTTTTTTTTCGACATTTTTACTTTCGACCATAGTTGAGTTTACTGCTTTTTTATTCACGAAAACAAATATTAAAAAGAAATAAAAACACAATTTCTTTCAACATTTATCCATAAAAAGACATAAAAATAGAATAACAATAAAACTTAAAGCTTGATTATTCATTTCTTACTTTTGAAACATATTTCTATTCCTGTTTCTACGAGAGATAAAACACATAAAGTATTTCAAATTCATACAGGCTATACATATGTAAATACAATTTAACTAAAAGTTTATATTTGATAATTAATCAGAGACTCGATTCAATTTATCATAAATACGCTTAGCTTCACGCTGACCATTTTCAAAAGCATTATCAATACATCCAATAGTTCCACCATAATTAGCATGGTCACCTGCCCAATATATTCGAGCATCATAATGTTCTCTTGCTAATTCTTTTGAAGTTTCAAATGTAGAACCAATCTTAACATTTGAATATGATTCATATGCAAATGAATCATATCCCCATCAAGTTATTAACCATTTCGTTGGTTTTGGTATTGGTGAATAAATTCGTTTTAAACATTGAAAAATTTGTTCAATAATTTCTTCATCAGTTTCTTGTTCTAATTTACCTGCTAAATTACCACCAACAAATAAAGTAAGCACTTGATCATGTGAATGACATTGAAAAAAACTAAAACGATTCGAAACAATAAAAATAAAATTCAAATTTTCATTCCAAATGTAAATGGAAACTGAATAAAAATTTTATTCAACAATCCAAAACCCATTTTATCGATTGCATTTTGTTTCCAATCGGGTAATGCTGAAATAAACTTTATTGAAAATGCTTTTAAACAATCAAGTGGAATTGTAATTAGAACATATTTACTCAAATAATGACGATTATCTTGTGTCGTTATACGAATAGGATCATTCTTATCAATTGCTATAACAATATTTGTAACAATAGTATTTAATTGACTAGGAAGATTATTTCGTTTGACTATTTGTTCAATAAAAGAACATAATCCAATAGAAAGAGTAAGATCACATGTTTCAATACCACCATTTGATTTTAAATAAGATTTAGCTGAAAGTTCATTAAGATTAGATGCTTCATAATGTTCAATATAAGCAAGATTCATATCAACAAGACGACGCATTTGTTCATCTTGAATTTTTTCATATTTATCACGAATAGCATCCAACATACAAGTGTCTACTTTATCTGATGAATACTCTTTAATATTTACACGTAATTCTTCAACGATTCTTTTTGCTTGACTAAGTGATGTATTAGATAATAATGTTCGATCAATGTCAAAAAAGCGGTTCTTTCAGGATGAATAAAATCATAACTAAAATAATCTTTATCTGACGGAATATGATGAATCCAACGAGCGCCAAGGTCAACTGGTTGATTACTATCAAATGTATGTATATCTGTATAAGTTCGACCACCAACACGATTACGAGCTTCAACAATTAGAAAATTAGGAATAGATTGATATTTTTGAAGTTCTAATGCAGCAGCTATACCAGCTGGACCACAATCTATGATTATAAGATCATATGAACTATTGGACGTTGTCATTCCTTCAATAATGTTGTATTTTAGTAAAATTCATTGATAAAAGCTGTACGCATTGATAATATTGCACTAGTAGGAAAATGAATGACGACAATTGATCAAGAATGCAACCAATAATTAAACTATGGAAAATGAATGAATTTATTTCATGAAACATTTATTATTTATGATATCTTCAGACAAGAAAAATTAATAATCCATTTTTTAGATATTATACATAAACATTGATAAGTAACAAAGTTGTTTTGAATGATCGGCAATTAAAATGTTAATTTCATATTATCTATTTTATTGTCGCTAGAATCAACATGAACGGATTTATGTGACAATATCATCTAAGAGTATACAATAGATCATTGACTTTCATGACGAAGAACATAAAAATCTAAGAATTCATCCTAGCAGGATAAAGATCCTTCGATTTTCGGTCTGAAAGACGATCTTTTCATTGCTTTTTCAACAAGAATACAATAAAAAATAAAAAGATACTGGATATTCATAAGGTAAGCACAACAATAATAGAACAAATATAAAGATACAGGATTCAATATTTTATCAATACAAACAGACGAAGTCATGTCCTCAAAAATCGAAAATAGAAGTCATTTTGTTTATGTAACTTCGATTTCTACTGTGAATTTAACACGTTCATCTTACTAATTTATGCTGGCGAATAGTTTCATTCGGAAATTGACTGCTCATATTATTCTACATGAATAAAGCGTTTAATAGAAAAACGATGTGACATCCGATGTTACATAGTTACATGAGAACACAATCTAAACAGAAAGAGAGAAAAAAACGTTCCAATTTTCAAATTGATGTTTCGAATCAGGTTGCCGTCTGAAGTAACTCCACGTAGGTACATTGTATATTAATAAATTAACAGACGAAGGAGTAGAAATCGTAATGAAACAGCAGAACTAAAAGTCATCTAAAATTAGAAAAATGTATAGAAATTCTGTTTAACTTTCAATTTTACAGATTTGAAACATTTTTTTTTCTCTAATTCATTAACGATTCGCTATCAGTGATTAACTAGTTGATCATAAACGTGTTCATCCTTGAGAAAAAGTTAATCTAGCTAAGCTAAATAATTTCTCCGTTCAAGCACTAGTCGTTGATATGGAAATGTATTCTTTTTGCTACTATTGATAATAATGGAAAATGACGACGAATTTTCCAACTAGACCAGAACTTCATTTGAGGCACACACTATGAAGTTCAACATATAGTATCAAGGTAATTGAATGTCTTTACTTTTAATGAATGATAAAGATTTCATAGATAGCAAAATGAATTCTGTTAGTTATTCGATTGTGAATAGAATAAATACTTTATATTAATATAATATGAATAGATCTATTCAAAAGATCAATCTTTGCTTTGCTATTTCTGTTATTATTGAAACTGACTGAATCCATAAACGTATTTCCGATTCGTCATGCAATATTAGCTACGCATCTTAACGATAAAATGTTTTGTGTAAGTACTATTCTTATTTTTTCACTTCTCGTATTTCTGCACATGCCTGCCGCGATGATTCTGATTAAGAATAATAATATAAATATATAGATACAAGCATGAAAAACAGTCTATTGATTATTGAAGAAAATGGAACAAGGCATTAGTAAGTAAGCATAGAAAAAATAGACTTTATGCACATGTTTTTTTTTGTTCTCGTTCTTCTAGGACAATAACTTGACGAATATCTGTCGGTTAATATATACAACATAGATGTAGACTTATTTCAACAATCATTAAGAATGGAGAGATTTTATTCGAAAATTTGGTCAAGTTTGAATTATGATCATTTATATCGTTTTCATTTAATTCATTATATTTATCTGACGAATTTTGTAAGAAATTTTTGAATCATTTTGCATCAACCTCTTCGCTAAGTTTGTCATTTATTCAAGAATCGATAAATAAATATCATTAAGTACAACACATTTTCCTTACTCTCATATATGATTTTGTAAATGAAAGTATGCATTATTTCAAAATCATGCTTGATAAAATTTTTCGTTTATGTTTTCCGATGATGAAATAAACAGTTGATTTCTTTTTTTTTTTTTTTTGAATAAATATATTTAATCAGATAAATAGATAGATTCCATATCATGATACAATAACATGAGTATTCATATTTTATTATTCCCTTGCATTAGTAATATAATGTGTAATTGTGAACCGATCTCTGTCTGTATTTTATATAGTTCTTCTTTTCTTACATATAGATGATTCATTCGTGCTAAATAAAAATTGTTATTGCAATATTACGGCTAACTTAGAACATGGATATGGATGTGGGTGTCGGTGATGAAAAGACCCAAAGCCTTGTTTTGATGATAAACTAAAAGTTTTTATAGAGCTTAATGATTCTTTATCTGAAAGAGTGGTGAAAGTAATTCTCTATATATAATGTGTCCACATCATGGATCGTTAACTTCCAAAAAAGATATGCTTGAAACTTGATGATAATAGAAAAAATAATAATAACAACATTTTGATTCATAGCTCTTGCAATGTCTCAATCTCAAAATGAATACGTTATGTATTTCTAAAGTTACTAATTGAATTTTCTCTAGTAAGATCTTAGAAAACTCTTACGTACTCGCACTTGAGAAAGTTCGTTCTTGTCTAGCTGTGGAAAAGACAATTCATTCTACGTTTTATATCCTTGAATTCTTCCTATTAGTGTAATACTTCTTTAATAGCTATTGAGGTCGATGTGTCTCTGTGTTTACAGCGAAATCATCTGAAATTTTAGTTGATTAGAAATTACGATCTTGAGGCAAACTTTTTTTAAACGTTGTCGTGATTTATCTATAAACAATATTTGAATAGAAAGAAATGCTAGTTGCATTAAGTCGGTAATTGCTGTCGGACATTTATCACGACACTAGCACTTGATTGGCAGAAAGAAAAAATACTTAAAGAAAATTGACGAACCATCGGTACGTTGACAGATTTATAGATTTAAAACGACGATAATGACATGAAGAAAACATAAATAGTTTAATTTATTTTTCTTTTTTTTCTAGAATAATAATATTTTTTCTTCTTACATATACAAATGGCATCGATCGTTAGTCTTAGTCATTCTTTATGTCTATATTAATTATTCAACAAATCTATGATCAATATGATATTATATGTATACCTTATCGAATTATATTAATGTTACTACAAATGATTCGAGGAATGATAATATGTCGTTCGTCTTTACTCATTCATCATCATCACCATCATCTATTCATTCTTCGAGTATTGTATTGATTTTTATTCTCTCTACTCTATGCTTTTTTGGTGTTCTCTTTATGATTTGTGGTCCTATGATGCGATCAGAAGCTATGAGACAGGTAGACAATTATATATTTGGTCAAAATTCAGAACAACGGAACCAAGAGATCGATGGTTTAGAACATGGTGACGACTAAATTTCACATACTTTTGAAGAATGCTTCAGATCAATGATGCTTTTTTCTATTTTTGTTTTTGTACAAAGAAACTTGAATAAAAATTCGACTGAATATTATAAGATAAGCCTGAACATCATTTTTTTTCTAATCTTAAATGACGGAATACATGCTAGGCTATTCTTTCATCATTGATGTAATATGTATTTCTCACATCGATTATTGTCTTACCGACTAAATATACCATCTATTTGTCGCAGTTAATAATTTTTACGCATCGTTTCTTGCATTTTTTTTTGGTTGGGGTTTAATTGAAGTAGCTCTATAAAACATCATTACCTAAGGTAGTGATATCACTGCTCCTTCAGGACAGCAGTATATTCGTATAATTCATGTTCTGTCACGATCGTGTGATCTTTTGACATGTTGATCATTTTATCCAAAGATAATGTTCTTGAAGAATATTTGCTTTAGACACTTCATCAATCTAGTCAAAGTTTCTGATAGTGAGAATTAGATAATCGGTTGGTTCTTTTCTTTTGAAAAGATACGATTACTTTCATCGATGCATTTTGTATAAATCCTTCGATTCTTGTCATCATCTATGATGACTTTAAAAATGAGTAGAACAATTATCTGGCTTTTCATCTATTGATACAATCGTTATAAAATTGAAAAAAGTTACTCAAGTACTTATAAAGAGTAATAAACATACGGAAGGGAGCTTTCATGCAAAGACTGTCAATCTTTTTATTCGTGATAAAACCCAACGAATATAGCCGTTTACTATTGATAAGAAGTTCTTTATTATCACACATAAATTTTCGACGATATGCTGAAATTTCCTAGGTTGAAGAATCCTGAAGTTGGATCTGATAGGATTTCATGGAATGACGTTGCGTTTACATCTGAACAGTATATATTGGTTAAGCTCTCCCCGACTGCCTTCGTCTCGTCCAATTAGCTAAAGATTAAAAGTTTAAATGTACTTTATTTTACTGTAGACAATTGTGTACTAACTGTTCATTTATTTGAATAGCTTTCTTTGTCACCGTAAACAATCGTTTAGAAGCATGAATGTTCTACCTAGGTTATTGAAAAATGGCTTCGTACCGTCATAAAAAGTATTCAAAATATATTTTGGTTGTTGTCCAATAATTACAAAAAAAAACAGAACTGAGCGGTTTAATACTTCATCGGATCCGATGAAGTATCTTCGATCTTCTGAGTTGAGATGCAATATAATCACTAACGAACTTGTCTATTTTATTCAGCTTTATTAAATTTAATAATCTTGATTATTTGATAACTACAGTAATTTGCTGAAGTAAGCAAGTAAAAAAAAACATAACTAGCAACTCTTATATACAAAGCAAACAAAGAAAAACTAAATTAGCTTTGTTAATGGAAAATATAAAAGAAATTATTGCTTGATTATTGCAAACAGCCGTTCATTAATTTACGAATTTGAATTAAAATATGCTTCAAGGACTGAAATAATTTCTCTTGTTCGACTTTTGTTTGTACCCAAATCAGCTATACAATCATTAACATCAACCTTAAATGCTGCTCGAACTACCTGTTCTTCATCTTCACCAGGTATTAATGTCAAGTTCTTTTGTTTAACAATATCAACAATTGAAAATAAAATATTTGCTATATTATTCCTCTTCTTTTCCTCATTCATTTCTTTAAGAAATTCATCTTTTCGTTCCAACATTGTATCCATATTACACGTTTCACCAGTACCTATTCGCCAATGCTCATCATTAAAATGAAATGTTTTGTAATCAAGAAGACGAATTTTCTTTGTCGAAAATTCTGTTAAATCACTTTTGGCTTCGAACAATTTATTAACATAAAATTCTAGATTGTCATTTTCCGAAAGTGGATGTAAATATTCAACGGTTTTTCTATCGTCATCAGTAGTTGTTGATGATCTATAGAAGAAATAAAATACTATTCTAGATTTTATAGTTTAATCATTGTAATAATGCAATTAAAAATTTCTCGGCAAACGAAAAAAAATTACCGAAAATGAAGTGTATCACTGAGAATAGCACTGATGAGTAGAAAAGCTGTTTTTTGATCAATATCTAAATTGTGTTCACGAAATAATTTTGTTAAAATTGTACTAGTACATTCAACAGGTTCAAAACGTAAGTAGACAGGTTTAGAAGTTGTTAGATCGCCTAATTTATGATGATCAACAACATGAGTAACACGCATTTTTTTCAAATTTTTCATTCACTGTTGATCTAACGTCAAAAAACAATGAACTCCTAAATCAATGCATTTCTCATATATTTCTTGTTTACTTTCATTATGATCGACCAATGCAACTTGAGTACTTTCAGACATATTATCTGATAACATTTCAGGTTCTTCCATATCGACTGTTTTTAATACAAATTTAGTTTCGTTATTGAGATTACCAAGACGATAAGCTTTAGCGTTAATATTCATTCGACGAAGAAATTCAGTATAAATTAATGCTACTGTAATTATATCTGTGTCAGGATTACGATGCCCAATATCAACAATCTCTTTATTCTCGTCACTCATCTCATTGAAACCACGAAAAAGCTCGATTGAACGTAAGATCTAAAAGAAGAACAAACATCTGAATCTTTGTTGGAAGTCTCATCAAACAATTTTCGCAGATTGTCTGAGTCAATCAAACAATAGAATTTTGCTCCGATGTCTTCATCCTATTCTTAATTAATTAAAGGATGTGTGCGAAGTAAAAATCTTCATATTACACGACCACACCCGTATCCTAATTCGTGTGAAAATTTTGAAAAGCATTTTATGTAATTGCAACAACTTTTCTCGATATTGATCACATAGTACATCATCAAGATATTATCTTATTCATAAAAAAGCAATTAAAGAAAAGCCAACTTCTTTTTTTAATAATCTCATAGTTGTCTAAGATGTATATCTTGGAAACAGAGAAATAATACAAAATATTGTTTTTACCAATGGCTAGCTTAGGGAATTCTCTATACATAATGTCTAAGGAATTTTTAATATCATACTTTCTGCATTTTCTACAAGGTTTCTAAAAATGGAAATTCTAGTTGTCAATGACACTGCATAAATATCTATTAGTAATAATAACGTTCGTACTCGAGAGTACTTTTGTATGTGTGTTTTATTCCAACAAAAAAAACGAAAGGCTTATTTTTGTATGGATAACTATTACAATCCAACGCTTTGTCTTACTTTCAAACTGAACATATAATAACTAAAAAAACAAGCACAATAACAAAATGAGAAAAATAGAAAAGCAACGATCAAAATAATGAATCTATCTATAATGATATCTTTTGGATGAAATAAAATGAAAGATGAACTATAAAAACAAAAAACAAAACAACCAGGATATATGTATCACAAAAATGAAACCAAAAGAAAATGCAGCCAGTTTATTGGAAATGAATGATTATCAAACGTATCATTCAATTTCATAGCACAAAAACGAAAGATAAACTAGACTGAATATCTGATCTTAACTATATATAAACGTGTAAATAATAATAGACTTTCTTTTTAGCGTTGAACAAGTTGTGTGAGAAGTGCATTTGTTGTATTAATCGCTGCGATAACTTGTTCGAGTAAACGATTTTGTCGACGTTGTTCAGCAATTAATGTTATTAAATTATCATTAATACAAATATCGTTCTTTTGGTCAGTAGTAGGCTCTTGTTTCATTACCGTATTCGAAATGCTAGACACCGGTATTTTACCAGCATCAACAGTAGTAGCAGTATTTGTTGTTGTAGTTGTTGATTGCAATATTTTACTATTGTTTAATATTATAGGTTGCCCTGGTACATCAATACTCGGTTGAATAGGCAATGGAATTGATTGTGAATCTAAATCAAAAATTGTATTTTCAAATTTTCTCAATAAAGAACTTTTATAGTACAAAAAAAAATGAGATGTCAACATTCTTTAATTGCTACAGATACAGGAATGAATAAATGGTTCCACTGATTACATAAAAATTAAAAAAAAAAGATTTGCATGATAAATTTCAGTATGTTGCGGATTATAAATCATGAACCTATCTTTTAGTCACTATTTTACTGAAGAAAAATTTTAATCACCAAGCAAAAAGTATTCATAAGAAAAAATATATTACATTGTGAGTTTATTCACTCTTAAAAGTGTTTAACAGACATGTAATCTTAGGCATCAAAGACGAAGAAAAATTGTAGTAGAGTGTAGTTAATTTGCCTCAGATTTTACGTACAGTTCTTCTTCACTTCAAGTTATCGACAACGTATAATTCAATATTTATACAAAACTTAATACTTCCTCAATAAAGTTTTCTAAGTCTATATGACTAAGAAAATGTAGTTGTTAACAGGAAAAAACTATTAACGTTTGGACAAAATCTAATGCACTGCTCAAATTTATTAATATAATCGAAGAAGAAAAGAAGTGTTTAAGTCTATCAAGATCTTCCGGCTTCTCTAGAGTTCGTCAGGTTGAATATTTTCAGACTCGAATCCGATCGGATCCAAGATTGATTCGATGCATAATGAGCAACCACGGGAATATTTGCTCAAAAACAAAAATGAAAATGATATATTTCACGATTTGAATAATACTCAATATACTTTGATCAAGGGTCAAATTTTTTTATTCAAAAAAAGATTATTCGAGTTTTTCAAGGATATCAGAAAATCCTATGCTCAAAATTGTTCAAGTTTCAATCATAGAATCACTCACTTTCATTTGATGTTCGTAAAACATTTTCCGTTGTTGTCACTGGTGTTACTGTTGATACTGGTGTAAAGGTTTGTTGAATCGGTTCCATAGGTATTTTTGGTACCTGCAATAGAAAATTTTAATTCATGTTTAAATGATAATTAGATAAACCTCATTAATTTGTGATTGTTGTTTCTTTCGTAATTCTAATATATGTTCTACAAGTGATTTTCCATTCATAATTAAATCAACATGATAAATATCTTGATGTTTTTCAATAATTTTCATTTCAAGACGATCAGTTTCAAAATCTCTTAAAAGTATATAACGTTCATCATCTGTTAATTTAATATTAGCTAATTTAATTTGTACACTTTGCCATGGAATATTTCTTAAAATATCTGGACATTCACTAAGACGATCAATGGAAACGATTTCTTCATTACCAAAATCGACAAAATATACACGATAACCATCTTCTATAATAATATTTAAAAAGGCATTTTGTTTTAAATCAAATTAATAAAAATAAAAAAAATAAAAAAACAACTTCTATACCAGTAACATATTGAATCCATCCTCGATACCAAAGATCATCAACATCGTATTGTGCACAAACAAGCATATTTGGTTTTGGTTCTACAGATAATGGTTTTCTATTAGCATTCCAATCTTTTAATACATTCATTATTATTGAAAGACAATCGCGCATAAGTAAAACATGAAAACATTCAGATTGTGTATCAACAGTTGTTAATTGAACATAATGAGTTTCAGATAGATTCAGTTCAAGTTTATTCGGATCAGAATAAATTATTTGATTTTGTTTTATTATGTTTGATGATAAAAGAATAGTACGTATTTCATTATTTAAATTTCTCTCACCTAAATTTAATCGTATATATGGAATACCATTTTCAATACGTAATACAGTCATTTCAAGTTTAAGATCAAGAACTAAAATAGAGAAGAAAAAAAAAAAAAACAATATTATTAATCTATGAATTAATTAAAACTTACCGAGTATACTAAGAATAGCATTTGTTTTTTCATCTGAGAGTTTTTCATCAGATGAAATACCATCTAAAATACATTTAACACATAAAACTGGATCTTTGTAATATCTAAATGCAAAAAAAAAAAGAAAATTAATTTATTATTACAACAAAAAAGTTTCTAGTGATTATTGTACTGGTCAAAAATATAACATCAACGTACTTTTGATTTTTTTTTTTCTACGGTAACATGTATTTAATTCAAATCCAAATAATGCTTTCAACAGGTAATACAGTATTTTTCAGATTCTAGAAAACTGAATGAAAATTAATTTTTAAGAGTTCTATCTGAAAGAGTATAAAATCTTGAATAAAACTAGAAAAATTTTTTTTTGATATATATAGAATGTATTTCATAGAGAACTTCATTGACTATTCAAAGTACTATTTGGATTTGAGTTAAATGCTTGATATCGTAGAAACAAATAAAAACAAATGCGCGTTTCTCTTATATTTTTTACCCGTACTGTAGTATTAATTGAGTTCAGTGCATGTGATCAGGAGAAACAGATTGTCTATGTAACAGCAAAATTCAGTTTGCAATTTTTTAAAGAATATCATTTTTTTTTTCTCTCAAAGAGAAACTAAATAAGGTTATATTTAGAAGAGTAATATATTAAAAGGAAATAAAATGAGTCAAACATCATAAGTATGGTTTGATCATTAAGGGCCCCACCCCTCAGAAATGATTTCCCACTTAGAATGGGTCTTTTGAGCTGAAAATTTCAGGGATGAGTGATCCTGGAGAGATACGTACCTGGTAAAAATTTCAGCCCGATTGGCCATCCTAGGTCGGGGGTTCCGCTGGACCAGA
>CAJNSZ010000394.1:30618-99226 GCA_905329745.1 Rotaria sp. Silwood2 | reverse complement strand
CACCATCGAAAAAGTTCACGAATAGTTATTTCAGCATAATTTCTATTTCGTTCTTTAAAATCGTTATCTTTAATACGACTCATATTGATGAAAGTTCAAGAAATGAATCAAATAATTTAGATACAATCAAACATTTAATTACTGAATGTCCAGAAGAATTTCATCATTTGATACCCAATCGTCGAACATTACCATCGTTAGTACAAACAAAAACAATGTTAAATAATCGTAAACGAATAATTGAATGTATACGAACACCAATTCATTTATTATTACAAGGAGAAACAGGTGTAGGGAAGAGTAGTCTTATTCTTGATGTTGCTGCTGATTTAAAGAAGCCATTAATTCGTTTTAATCTTTCATCAAAAACTGATATTGCTGGTTTATTCGGATCGGTTAAATTGAAAACAACTAAAAGTCTAAATGAAAATCAACAAGAAATTGAATTAGATTATGAAGAAGGTCCATTTACAACGGCTTATCGTTATGGTCATTGGCTTCTATTAGATGAAATGAATTTAGCACCACCAAATGTTCTTCAAGCTATTGAACAAGCACTTGAATCAGGTGTTCTCATTCTACCAAATATTGAAGATGATCAAGAACAAAGTCAAACAAAACAAAACTATCGTTCCTATCAAATGCATCCAGAATTTCGTCTTTTTGCTACACAAAATCCATCAACAGGTCAATATAAAGGTGCACGTGATATACAATCAACTGCATTATTAAATCGTTTCAGTATTTTTATTGTTGAAGGACCAAAAAATGATGAATTAGCTGATATTGTTACAAATAAATTACGCAATGAAAAATTTCCTTTTGAAACACAAGTTAAACAAATGGTTAATTTACATTTAGAGATAATGAGTCGTATTAAAGATAACGATTTTAAAGAACGAAATAGAAATTATGCTGAAATAACTATTCGTGAACTTTTTCGATGGTGTCAAAGTTTATGTGATTATGAAAAATTGTTAATGAAAATTTCTGAAACTGTCAAAAATCTTGACGCACAAACATTCAATCAAATTATTAGTGAACAAGCATATGCTATTTATGGATTACGTTATCGTGAACGACAAAGTCAAATACAAATCGCATCAATTATTGAAAATTTGTTTCATCGTAGTCCTTTATCAACATCAAAATTATCTATTCAATATCGAGGAAATAATACTATTACTTTTCTATCAGAAAAACGTCTTTTATTACAAATGCCAACGATTACTCTTGAACGTGTTCTTCATGATTGGTCATTACATATTGCAAAACCGGGCAATAATCAAGAAATTGAAAAATTACTTAAAATTCATAATTATTTTTTCAAATATTTTCATAATGGATCAATAACTCACATTTATGATTGTTCATATACTTTATTTTGGTCTATAATTGAAAGACGATATACAAATGATATGACTCCATTGCCTGAATTACTCGTTGAGATCTATACTAGTCTATGTCGAAATGAAAATCAACGACAGGATATTGTAAAATATATTTCAGCAGAATTTCGAGAACCAGAATCTTTTCTTTCAAATTCTGTTTCACCACTTTCGTCAGCTCGTGCATCATTCTATCTTGATGATGAAGCAAATCGAATTGCACAATTTATTTTAGGAGCATCATCATCACAACCAATTCTTATTGTTGGTCCAGAAGGATGTGGTAAAAGTCATCTTGTTCAAGCAATTGCTACATTAACAAATGTTCGTTGTCAACATTTATATTTAACACCACAAACTGAGCCAGCTGCTCTTGTCGGTTCTCTTGTACCACACCCAAAATTACCGCAATGGCATGATGGAGCTGTAAGCGAAGCAATTGCAAAAGGTCATTGGTTAATTCTTGAAAATTTTTCTGAAGCATCATCAGCTGTTCTTGAACGTTTAAATCCTGTTCTTGAACAACCACCACAATGGGTCAAAGTTGAAAATAATGAAACAGAACCTGTTCAAGTTTCACCTAATTTTCGTATTATTGCTACAATGTCTCCGCCTACTGGTCGATTACAAAATGCTTCAATTGAAACAAATCATGAACTTTCACCAGCATTATACAACCGATTTTTAATTATAAATTATCAAGGTTTAAATCTTTCGTTAAAAGATACTTACAAAAAAGTTTTTATATCATATTTTCCAACAAATGACCAGCAACTTGTTAATTATCTTTGTGAAGAAATTCAATCAGAAAACATGACACCAAGGCAATTAGTTCACTTTATTGATTGTGCTTTTAAATTAAAACATTCAGATGTGACAACAAAACTTAATTTAGATTTACCATCAGTATTACTTTCAGCTTATGAACTTGTATTCAATATTGATTCAACAACGACAACAACAACTGCAAATATTAAAAAATATTTAGAAACACAAGCAAAACATGGTTCGGTTAATTTCTTTGATTTATCAGCACCTATTGAAGTGCGTAAAAAGCATCAAGAACATATTATTGACCCTATTTCAACACCAACACGATATGAGGCAGCTAAACGTCTATGTGCATCAATCATTTGTTCACGACCGGTTCTTCTCGAAGGTCCTGCTGCAACAGGTAAAACAAGTTTAATTGAATATTTGGCACAATGTAATGGAAAAACTCTCTATCGAGTTAATAATACAAAAGGTACAACTGTTCAAGATTATTTCGGTTCATATATGCCTAATGGTGAATTTCTCTATGGTGCATTATCACGTGCAATGTTAGATGGTCATTGGTTTGTTGCCGATGAATTTGATTTAGCTGAACCGGCTGTAATGAATGTTTTGTATCCGATTTTAGAAGGTCAACAGCATCTTACTGTTCCAAATACAGGGCAAACATTAATTGCACGTGATGGATTTCGATTTTTTGCTACACAAAATGGCACGAGCTATGTCGGACGAAAGCAATTACCAAAAACATTACGTTCACGATTTTTAGAAATTCAATTTCATGCATTTACTGAAAAAGAACTTGAATTTATAATAATTGAACGAAAATTAACATCAACTATATCAGAATCAGTTCCAGCAAAGTTTAATGATGATTTGAAACGAATAGCACCACAAATAGCGTCTACTGTTAGTATTCTTAATCAATATATTCAAGAAAAACAACGACCACTTTTTGGTGCAGCAAAACTCGGTTTAACAATGCGTGAAGTAATCAAATGGATTAATCGAAAACAGCGAAAAAATGATGTTGATTGGGAAGAACATGCATTGCGATTGCTTGAATCACGTGTACCAAACAAATTCTATGATGAATTTATTCAATGTCTTCGAAATGAACGAGCATTTCCATTATTGATGGATCCACAGTTTCGAGTTAAAATTGAAAATAACCAAATTTCACTTCATTGTCCACCACGTTTACCGATATCATATTCATTTGCTGATACAAAAATAGCTGTTGATTTACAATTATCGAATGCACCACAAAATTTTTTACTTTCACTTTGGCGTATTTTTGCTGCTGTTGAACAACATGAACCCGTTCTGCTTCTTGGTCCCACTTGTTATAAGTCATATTTGATCAAGATCTGGTCAAAATTAATGGCAAAAGAATTCGATATTTGTACAATTACATGTTCAACATCAACCGAAACAAATGATCTCATTGGATCGATCAGGTACTTTCATAAACTAATCATTTTCAAGTGCTTAAGTTCTTTCCCAGAATCAGTCGGGTTAATGCCGGGCCTAGGCCAGGTATATTCCCATTGCCTGAGAAGTGTGTAGCTTACGCTATTCACGGAATCCAAAAAAACAGAAAAAAGTACCTAATATCTTCAAAATGACTAACAATTCTGATTAATTTAGAAATATTTCTATTGAGAATATCAAAGTCCAGTTCGATATGGTGTTGGTCAGAAAATTTTGGACCCAACTGCCTTTACTCTCTTCTCAATCAGAAAAACCATTCTATTGAAAAATATTTCAAGTCAAGCTGTTACCATAGAAAGATGAAGTGAAGCTTCCGCTTATGTTTTTTCAAAGAAAGGTCAAATTTTAATAGACTTTCGGGAGAGATTTCCATTCTACTACCCTGTTTTCTGACAGATTTTTTTTTATTTTTGGAAAACTGTCTTTTTTTACTGGCGTCAGCATTGAATAAACATCCTTATTTAATTTAAGCACAATCCATGGTACTCACTTACATCATCTGCAGCATACTTTTAGAAACTCCACTTAAATAAATAATGGATATGCCGTTTTTTGCTGGATTTTAATGAAAAATTACCATTTTTCTCAGAACATGATTTTCAATGGAAAAAAACTGGAATAGCTCCCACTCGATTGCAACTGTACACAATAATTTTTGCCTTAAAGGTCTAAATAAGAGTAAAATTTTGTCGCTCTAAAGTTTTTGTAGTTGGTTGCTGTGTTGAAAAATGCGGGATTTAATATCATGAAGCTATATTGTTTTTGCATATGTACTGAACTGGTCATAGAAAATGAGCAAAAGAAGATTTCTAAATTGTCTTCGATGGAGAAGTGCGCGTAGCCTTGGCTTTAATTTGAAATCACTCCGGGCTCCGTAACTCTTGCAGTGGCGAACTTATAATGGTTCTCCTAAAGACTGTAACATGGAACTAGAAGAAAGAAAGGCTAAATTTCGACTGTAAAAACTTTGAGAAATTTTTTCAATCTTCATTAATACTACTAAAGATGATCCTTGCAAGCAGTACATTTTTTGAAATAATTTGAAAATAGGTAAATATATTTTCACATGTATTTTATTTTGTTCAGACCGTATACGCAGGCTGACGCACTAAGTTTATTACTCAGTTGCTTAAATCAGTTCTGTGAACGTGTGAAAAAGAATCTATCAACAAGTGCTACACAAATCGATTATGATAATTTTAATGATTTTTGTCGGAATATTAATGGTTTTACTGATGATATCGATGAATTCGTACGCAAAATTAAGGAACAACAGCAACGAAAAATAAGACCACGTCGAACAAAAAAAGCTGACAATTCACCACCATCCGATACAAACACATCGTCGGAACGTTTCAAACTTCAAACTCAAATGAGTCAAACTGATGAACATCGAACGCCTGATTTTATACGTCTTCCATCGATTGATTCATTTCCGACGACAATAGCAACAATTTTGCCATCCAGTGAAACATTGAAAAAAACTACGACCGATGACGATGAAGATGATTTTGAAGTAATTTATACTTCCGAGCAAGTTTTCGATATGATGATCGATGATATGAATGATACAGGAGAAATTGATCCATTTGCAACAGAAACCAACCACGAAGAAGAAAAAGATCCATTTAATATGATCGAAGACAATACGAATTCAACAAACTATGACACTTCTGTTATTATCACAACGAACAATGAACAACAAGATGAGATTGATCCATTTGCCATTGGGCAACCACCAACATTGTCTGAAGAAGAATCGATTTTGGCATTTTTCAATGGTACTATAATGGATTCTAAAGAAACAACACTAATGTCCACTTCATCGCCAGATAATACAACTAATCCCATGCTTGAAGCATTTCAATCTGTTGATAATAGACTTGAAATAATTGTCGAACGTCTAAATAACATATGTCGTCTTGCATCAAATGAAAATGGTGTTCTTCTTATTAAAATTCGTTGTGAAAGTATTATTAATGAAATTCGTCGAGCGATTAAACAAGGAAAATCAAATATTTTTCTATTTCAAGATGGTCCTGTTACTACTGCAGTTAAAGAAGGTAAAATATTAGTCTTAGAAGATATCAATGAACCATCGCAAGCTGTTATTGAACGTCTAAATAGTTTATTTGAAACTGAACCATCCTTTATTCTTTATGAAGACTTTACTGCTCAAGAATCAACAACAAGAACAACAAATGTGAATCCACAGCGAGCTAAAATTCCTATTTTACCAACATTTCAAGTATTTGCTACAGTGCATACCGATGAGAAAACAGAAAATCGTTTACAATTGAGTGCAGCAACTCGATCACGAATGACAGAAATACGTGTTCAATCATATGACACTAAGGAATTGAAGCAATTAGCAATAAAATCAAAATTAAATTCTACTGATGATAAAAATATTGAATCGAAAATGACTCCAATAATTGATATTCTAGCTGATCAACTTGCTCCATTATTAGCTCAAACAATGAAAATTGATGCATTAGATTCACGTCATTTTGTTCGTTTTGGTGAATGTTTACGCTTACATATTGAACATATGCCAATTGAGCAAGCAGCTGCAATTTGTGTTAAATTTTTATTTCTTGATAGTGTTAATGAAGCTAAGAAATCATCAAGTACAAATATAGAAAAAACGAATACAATATGGCAAAAAGTACTTGATGCATTCAAATGTACAAATGATTTAATTACAACCGATGAAAAACTTGAAAAATCCGGTGTCTATGCACAATTAGATGAATGGTGTGCTGTTGAAGAAATGACAATCTTCGATCAAGAAAAAAGTCAAACACGAAAACATTGGGGTTTACGTCTCTTATCTAATCAACTAATAGCTCCTTTTGCACCACAAATAGAAACAAGACCCGATAATCTAATATTTCCACTTGCTTTAACAAAATCTGTTTTAAATAATATTTCACGAATCATATTTTCATTACATTCATCTAATCGACAATTACTTGCTGGTCCGCCAGGTGTTGGCAAAACAAAAATTATTGAAGTTCTAGCTAAAATGTTAGGATATGATGTTGTTCGTATTAATTTTAGCAGTAATACAACATTTGAAGATCTTATTGGTTCATTTGTACCACGTGTTATTAATGGACAACGATCATTTGAATTTCAAGAAGGACCACTTTATAATTCATTGAATAAAAATCGTCAAAATACAGTTATTCTATTCGATGAATTGAATTTAGCACGTAAAGAATTATTAAATCAATTGACGCCATTATTTGCTAATGAAAAGGAATTGTTTATACCAGCATTAGCAAAGTCAATTCCAATTGATGGTTCAATTATTGTTGCGGCCATGAATCCGGCATCGATTGGTGGTGGTCGAGAAAAATTACCTCGATCAACTCAAACTCATTTTATTCAAGTTCAATTAGCTGCTTTTGAAGTACATGAATTGATGTACATTACAATAGCATTACTACGTTCACATCTCGATGCGAATTATTTAACGAGTACATTAGTTGAAAAAATTAATCAATTTCATTATGAAATAAGTGAAAAGGCTCGGCTAAGACAAATCGGACGACTTGGTGGACCATATGATTTTAATTTACGAGATATTGAAAAATTATCGAATTTAATTGGTGCACATTCGTTAACTCATCGTGCTCATATGAGTCTTTCAGAAGGTACAACACCAACAAATAAAGACGATGAAAATAATCTAAGTAAAATTGAAGAACAAAATATTATTCGTAGTCTACATGTTTATCTTGATATTGTTTATGCATCTCGATTTGAATATGTTCAAGATCAAAATTTAGTTCGTGAAATGATACGAAATCATTTTCAATTAGATACGAATACTTCAGTTCATAATCAACAAGATTTGATTGATAGTGATTTAAATCTTCAAGGTTATGCCCGTCTTGGATTTGTCTATATTGAAAAGAAAGAATATCAATCAACTTATCGACCTTTAGTTCATAGTCAACGAACATTAGAAAGATTACAATTACTAGCAGCAGCTACAGTTAGTAAAGCAACTGTTTTAATTGAAGGTGGTGATTGTTCAGGTAAAACAGCAACTGTTTGTGAATTAGCTCGATTATGTGGACGACGATTACTTGTTCTTAATTTAAATCATGAAACAACAACATCAGATTTACTTGGTTCATGGACAGTTATCAATAAAAATTCGTACGAAAAACGACGAAAACAAACTAGTGAACAATTACTCAATGATATTGTTCGTTTTACATTAGCAGTTCTCATACCATTATCACAGCAATTTTATGATGCAGAAAAATTGATTCGAACAATTATAAATTTGATTCATCAATGGGAACATGGTAAGAAAAGAATTTTTCATCTCAGAATGATGATTAACGAATTAAAATCTCTAAGAAAATTTTATATACATAAAAAATTTGTTAGTGTAGCTCCGTCGAAGACCAATGTGTGAAATCTACAGGCTCTAATTATTATAAATTAATGGTATATTTTGTCATAGAGGTTAAAATAATTGATTTAAAAAAAATGTCAAATAAATGAATAAATCATAATTTTTTGATAATTTTTATAGTTGCACATACCCTCTGAAATGTTATTATTTCGAAAACGTCCGTATTTAGAATTACTATTCTACTAATTTATTAGACTCATTTAACATGTTTATACTGAAAAAACTTATTTGTATTGTCAGATACATCTTCAATACATAGCTTCTTTTCTTCTAATGATAATATATACGATACGTAACATAGAAAGCGGTAAAATATCATTTGTTTTTTGTTTCACCGATTCAACTGCCATATTAGATTTCTATAGAGATTGATTTAATCGTTCAATAAACTTCCAAGTACTCCGTTCTTTTCCGCAATGACTTTTGACCTATACTGTTGAATTTTGTCTAAACTTTACATTTCATTAATTCTTACTTTTCTGTGTCCGTGGCATTCTAACTCCGATAGGTCAATAATATATGCCCCCTCCCCCCTACTAATTAACACCAACAATAAGATTCTATAACTGCACCACATACCAAAACCTGTGATGTTTAGACTACGTAGTTAGAATCTGTAGCAAAAATCTTATATTTATAGAATGCTATAGAAAATTCTTGAATGGCCTACGTCCTCTACTCGTTGTTATGAAAAGGTACTAAATAACTTGTAACTTTCCTGCCTTCGGCCTCGATTACTAGGACCTGGGAGGCGAGGCGTAAAAACTTCGATCTAGAATTATATTCAATATTTTCTTCGAAAAATATATATATGACTTCAATAAAAGTGAGCAATAAGAGGTTCCGTATAAGGCATAGACTTATTCAATACTTTTAATTTTAAGTATTAATTTTGGAATTTTGACTGTATAGAGAAGAGTGATCAAGCTCAAAATGCTTTTCAAGAATGTCATTTATTACTGGAAAATGAATTGGAACGTGCAAATCGAATACATAGCGAAACAATTGCAGAAGAAATTGAAAAATATTTGGATACACTCGGTCAAATTGAAGATGAATTTAAATTGGTAAAAAATCTTGGTGAAGGACTAACGTTTGCTTTCAATAAAGGGCCTTTAATACAAGCTATGGAACGTGGTGATTGGATTCTTTTAGATAATATTAATTGTGCACGTGGAGATGTTATTGAACGTCTAAATTCCTTGGCCGAAGCTGAACCAACATTAACATTATATGAATCAGCAACATCCCAGCAATATTGTCGTGGTAATGGCATACATAAAGATTTTCGTTTATTTGTTATTGCAAATAATAATCGAAAAATGGCGAATAAATTATCAAGTGCTTGGCGAAATCGATGTTTAATCATTCGAATGCAAGCGTTAGATGATGAATTAACTGTAGACAATGTTGAACAACATGATCTTGCTGAAATTATCAAAGGTGAATTACAAGGTATTAATGGTGGACAAGAATTAACGCATACTTTGTTACGTGTACATGCCTCAGCAAAACAATTATCAAACGAAAAAGAACTTCAATTCATTCAATCATATCAATTATCTTATCAAAATGTAAAACGTTCTGCGCGTATACTACGAACATATGTCTCAAATAGACATGATCCAGTATTTTCTTTAAAACCAGCAATCTTTCGAAGTTATCTCGATCCCATACTGAATAATAATGGAAAATGTTCTTTAATTAAAGCCTTTGTTCAACATCTATCAAATAATGAATTAAAAAAAACATCATTTTCAACATTACCAATGTTAACATCAATCATGGCGATCGAAGATCAACAACAATTAACGACTTGGTATAGATCATCACAAAATCTTCATGAATTAATTGCATCTATTGAAGAATGTACAATTGATATTAATTTGAAAATAATAAATCATCATATGAATGATGATATTAGTGCCAAACCAGAATTTATTGATTATGGCTTATTTCTACTAGATTATCTACAACCTTTACTTAAATCCAAAGAAGAAAATGAATCCGATGATGAACTCTATACTCAAGCATCAACTATTCGATTAAAAATTCTATCAAATGATGATCAACAATCGACAACACATGGCTTTGATTTGAAAAAATGGTCATCAAAAGCTTATCGATATTTACAATCAACTAAAATTCTACTGTCACTTGATAATATGGAAGATTCACTGAATTTATTAGGCATAAGTGTCAAAGAATGTTACAAGCAAACTCTTGAATTTGTCGAACAAACATCATTTACTGATGCTCAATATCGTCTTATCGAATTACAACAATTGAATAATACAATACATCAACTAACATCATTATCAAAAAAATTACAGTTTGTTTGCAAATTATTGAGATCATCGAATATACTCGATTGGAGTGGTAAAATTCAAGATTATTTAAATATACTTTTAATTACTGAAACATACATTAAATGGGTCGCTTTTCCATGTCAACCAATGGCTAAAAATGATTTGCATATTCTTTTACAAACACAAGAATTTATTCGTCAACATAATCACACAAATACGGATGATGATGATAATGAATTTAATTCAGCTTTAAAATTAATTAATGTACATTTACAAAAGGTACAATCAATTCCAATAATTTCATCGGCCGATCAACGATTAGATATTATGTTAAAATTATGTCAATATTTATCAACAATGAAAGAAGATAAATATATTTTATTAGCTGCATCCAAATTAGAATTAAATGTTGCTTGTAAATTAACAATGAATCTTTTAATTAAACCTGATTTTATTGAAAAAATGGATGAACAACAAAGTTTATTAAATTCTTCAAATTTACTTGCTAGTTTAAATTCACTTTATTTTATTCATAAAATTCTTCATGATATTGATGTTGAAATTGCATCATGTCATGTTCAACTCGATCAAATTGGAGATCGATATGATTCGGAAAAAATTAAATTGGTCGAAAATATGGATGATCTTAATATTAAAATCGAAGACATTCATAAGAGAAGACGTCGCCTACTCGAAACTCAACTAAGCGTAGAAGTCGATATTGAGAACGAATTAGCTCAAGCTGAAAAGGCCGAAGTAAAATTAGATGAGACAAGATCAAGACATTTGACGGCAATGAAAAATATTGAATCCTTACATGAAAATATCAATACTTTATTTTTACCTTTAAGAGAACGTTTAAAACAATTCGAAGCGAATGGATGGTTGCAAGCTATTCGTAATTATGGTCGACGACGACAAGAAAATATTGTTCAGGAATTATTTGATAACATATTACGAATTTATTTAAAAGAATATGAATTAAATCAGACATATTCATCATCGAATAAGATCGATGATGAACGTAAACAATTGAAATCTGATGTTCTTCGACAATATGTTTTTAATAGAGTTAATATTGATGATATTCAAACAACACATGGACGTTCATGTCTTGCTCTAATGCAACTGATCTATCCAGATTTATTTCAACAAAATATTTTATTATATATCTTAAAAGAAGAAACATTATTATCAACAATTAGTAAATGTTTAGATACAGATAATTCCATTGATATTATTATCAATGTACAATTAACAAATTTTCTTCTTATTGATAAACGTGCCTATAATCGATATTTGACAAATGAATCCGGTATAGCTTATTTAAATGAACAATTGATTATACGTCATTATGTCATTGATCATGGAGCTGGTATAATAACAATTGAAAATAGTTTTCTTCAACTAATCGAACAAATCGAAAATGAAGTGAAACATCGATCCATGAATACAGAAATAGATATACAACGAAAATTAATTCAAACTGATATTGATGATGATACAATATATTTTGTTTTACCTTGTGCATTTCAACAAATATTTCAACATCAAACTCTAATCGATAATGAAAATTTATTGATCGAACAAAAGCATGTACAACAATTAGATCGAGATATTCAAGGATGGATTCAAGAACAACGACAATCAGGTACAATTCGAAATGAACAACAAATCTATCAAAGTTCAGTTGAAAATAGTATTCGAGAAGACATAACATTTTTCTTAAATATCATTGATCAAGTTGAATCAATTGTAGCGCAAACATTAGCATCGAAAGATATGAATATTAGACAACTTGCTAAGGCAGTTAACAAAACAAGAATTGATTTAGGATATCAAGTAATAAAAAGACTAGAAAAAAAATTAGATGAAACATTACACATGTGTATACCAAGAGAGCCAATCGCTAAAGCACGTACATTAGCTATTGTTGAAGCCAACCAATTCCGTTATCCTGTTTTAACTCAATTAAAACAATATCTTGCTGATTCTGAAACTAAATTTCATGCATTCATTTCGACATTTATCGATCGTATTCATATGATACAGGCAAAATTATTACAAATCATTCTACGTCATCAATCGAATATAAATGAAATTGACCTTTACATTAAATCCCATCAAATATCTAAATTATTAATTACAATTATCAAATTTGTCATGGATAGTATTGATGGTTATGGTCTTAAAATATCGGTTCAAAATTTTTATGATAATATTCAAAATTTCCATAATGAAATTCTCAAACATGCTGCATATTCACAATTTAAACCGATTGAACAATTAACAATAGATGAAATAAAAGCTCTAACATTTTTTACAAAAACCGAACTTGACGACGCTATTCAACATGTTACATCAATTGAAATAACTCCAAAAGTACAACCATCGATTTATCAACCAACATCGACAATTATTAAAAAAGATGCTGAAGAAACGATGCTCGATCGTCAAAATGAAGAATTATCGAAAATCGAAAAAGAACTAGAACAATTACGACAATTGGCGAAACAGAATGGTCTTTCGAAAATACAATATGCAATTGTTATGTTACTCATGGAATTAAATGAAATAAAACGTAATAAAACTATATTGAACGAAGTTAGTTTATTACATTGGCGTAAATCACCAAAACAATTACAACGACGAATCGCTAGCGAGTGTATTGAACATAAAAAATCTGATGTTTTCAATATTAAACGTGTAAAACATGAAAAATCAATGGATATTACACCAGAAATGATTGCTAAAACGGTGAAAACTACAGCTGAAAATCAATATCATTTTTCCGATGACGAACGAAACAATCTTTTTACTCTAGTTAAAACTTTAACAGATGAAACATGGTCAGAAAATGATTTGGCATTAGAATTTTTAATTGAATACTTTCATCAACAAACATTTGAATCGATGTGGACAAATGTTGAAAAATTGATCTATGATCTTTGCTTACCAAATGAAAATAATTCATCAGCACAATCGATTATTGAGAATTTGAAATCACTTATGGCTATGTTTATCTTTCTTGATTCAACTTCATTGGCCGAAATATGCAAAGAATTATTACAATTCTGTCAAGAACATGCAAAAGATCAAACCGATCGTTTTCATTTACCAGCACCGAAATTAGAACAACTCCGAACAAAAACATTAGAAAATGCTATTCAACAACGATCAATTCAATTACAAAAATTAAATCCTTGTGACAAACGTAATCTCATGTCGATAACATCAGATGATCAAGATATTCAAGCATATGAACTAATACATGTTTATCCACGTCTTGTTCGGCTCTACAAACGGCATGAAGCTTTAACAAAAATTTTACATGATCAATCAAATTACAATAAGTTGATAGGCATTCAATTATCCTATGTTCGTTTATCCGATTGTATTGCTTTGCTCTTTCCTGAACTAACAATACTCTTCATGGGATCACTTCAATTGGATAATTTTGATTTTAAAAATGTTCAACAATTACAAAATTATTTGAAAAACGACGAATTTCGAACATCGATTAAAATATTATATGAAAGGCGTTTCGTCTTAAAAAGTGATGCATCAGAAACTCTATCGCTACTTTCCTATGATCAAACAACAGCAAGCAAAATACTCATTGAATCAATTGACACTATTGTTCATCAAATGGCACAAGCTGCTGACAGTTTAGACATTCAAAATTATTGGTTTCATCAATTGTCCGAAAGTAATGAATATCATTCATTTTTTGCACTTGAAGTACAATCGCTCTTGAGTAAATTATCTGATGAAATGCAAGATAATCTATTGAAATTGACGAACCAACTTGGTACAAGTGGTACTTTAAAGGCTACAAATTATTTGAAATTTTCTGATTCTATTGTTCATCAATATGATCAAGATCTTCAACGATGTAAAGCTAGAAAAGCTACAATTGAAAAAGAGCTAAGTACATTATCATCCAATCATTGGAATCGACGACAACTAGAAATTGACGAGAGAGATGCTCGTAACGAATGCATTAGAATCGAGCAAGATTACCAGAGCAAGTTGAATAAAGAAGCTCTTAAACAAATTCGTCAACTTATGGAAATTAATCGTCTATTACAAGTTAAAGGCAATCATTTAGCAACACAAATCATAGAAAAAATCGAAAATAAAAAACAAACAACGAATGAATCTCAAGAAAAACGACGTTTAATTACATCAAGTGAATTTTATGAATATTTATTACAATCGAAATCAGTCTTAATCAAATTGGAGAAAGAAGAATTCAGCCAACTGAGATCACGCGTTATTGAATTTCTTGATAATACAAACAAAGAATTGACACAATCCTACAAAGATTTTGATCAGGCTCTTTCATGGCTCACATCAGATAATAACCTATATCAAATATTTTATCGTTTTAGTCTTGCTTACAAATTAATACACACTCAATTATTTAATTCCATACAAAACTGGTTACATGATATGGTTAATCAACGAAACTCATATGGAAAAGAAATCGAAAAGACTATTGATCAAACAAGTGCCCTTGTTTCTAACACATTAGATATTGTTCTGTCGATTGTCGATGCACCACAGATAACATCGATCGCTATGACCATGAACATACTGCATCATAATATAAAAGAACTCAGTCAAGCTGCTTTTCAAATAGATAAATTTGCAGATGATGCACGAGTTATTTACTCGTGCAAAGTCCTCTCAATTCTACTACATCATTGTTCCAGTGTATATGGACGGATGGCAATATTTCTCGTTCAACTTTTTAAAACACAACAAAGCAATCCATTAACATTGGCACAATTGAAAACAATGAAAATCGAAATTGACGATCATTCATATGAATGGGATGATTGCATAAAAAAACTGTTGAGTTTAAGCGGATTTCGTGAACGGATAGATCTACCTGGTACAAGTTTACCTGTTGATGAATATTCATTAAAAGAAGTTCACAAAAATCTAGTTTATGATTTCTCTCTAATACGACATAGCTTAAAACTCCGATATACACATACCTTTGGTGATATTTGTTATAATCCAGTCGCAATTATTGATGACTTGGAAAGAAAAATGAAAGGACTCATAGAAATCGGTGATTGGAGTGACAGTGGACGTATTGTAGAATCAACACCAAAAACAAATCCATTAGTTCAAGTCAGTTACAATTTAAATGTTCTTGTTCATAATACACAATACTTAATGACAAAAATTCTTGAAAATAAGACCGATAAATTGGAGCTGGAAACATTGAAAAATATTCAACCATTTCTAACAAATTTAAAAATGGCGATTCATCTATCATGTTCATCATCTCTTGATACAATGCACACCGAATTCTTAGAATATATTCATAATGATCAATTAGATTTGTTATTAGATCAAGGACTTATGGTCATCAAATGTTTATACAATGAACGAAAGAAATTAGTCGAACCATTGGGTCACATACAATCGGTATTGGAAAATTTTGTCGATCAATTTATCTTATTTTTTATTCAATTACTTCAACAACAGCAACAAAAACAAATCGATTCTCTTCAAAAGCAATACAACACTACAATGACAACTCGTTTAGATCTCAAAGATATCTATTTACTTGAAACTTTATCAAAAACAAATTTAATGCGTCATCTTCGTCATATTGAAAATATCGATGAACAACTCGATTGGTACAATCAATTATCACAATTTCTCGTTCAAGGTTGGTCACAAGCATCACGTATACTTCGTTCATTTGCTGCACCGACAACAAGCAATCATGATTCAACTTCAAAGCGATTACGTTATTCATTTGTTTTCAAATTATTAAATGATGAAGGACAACAAATACTTGTATTTCTACAGCAAACAATTGGTCAATTAAAAGTAAAATATCCTCAAATAGAAATGCTTAATGATGAGCCCGTTATTGTTTATCTTATTCGTTTGACAAAATTACTTCGCTATGAATTATTAAGAATGTCAACAATGAATTTAAAAGAATTGAAACTCAATTTGAATAATACAGATCGTCTTATGCTACGACCAAATGCACAGCAAATCAAATCAATAAGTAATGAATGGACTAAAGAAATCGATCTATTATTAGCACAACGAAAAAAAATCAATGAAAGTTGGATAAAACAAACAATAGAGAAGTATTTGAGTCGAGTTCGAACCATTGAAGAAGAAAATAAACGTTCAAAAACTGATTATGATCTCAAATGTAAACAAGTTCATGAAAGAATTGAACGTATAAAACAACTTTCAATTGATATTGTGAAAGATATCAAACTCATTGGACAACTTTTACATGAAGCTAAATTTAAATCAAACAATTTCGATATAGAAAATGCCGATATATTGTTCAATGATACAGTACAAATTGTAAGACAATTAATAAAAGCTCAACAACTAATTCCGAAACAATGCCGATTGGATGATGATAAAGAAGGAAAAGATCTGATGAATATGCTATGTCTAGATTCGATTCGTATCGAAGTTACAAGTGTCGAATATCAAGATGATACACCAAAACATAAAACTTGGAGTATTTTTCCCACGAATTGGGATAGTCGAATTCAACTTGTTCGAAAAGGGGATGATAAAGAAACAATCGAAGGCACTCCAAGGCCATTGGAACACACGATAAGATCAAAAACTGTGAATGATTTATTTGTACATTCAATACCAGTACCATCTGATACCAGTTCTACATCGTCGCTAAAACCTTGGGTATTAGTATTATTTGCTGGTAATGCACACAATAATAAATGGACAGAAATGGCTCGTATACCACTTGATTTTCTTAATTTTTCATCGTTTATTGAACAAAATAAGACATGCCAATTTGGATATTACAAGTCAAGTACAATTACTTTGCATCTCACACCAATAATCACAATACAAGTATTTGATATATCTACCGAAGATGTTTTTAAAATGACAATTGGATCGGAAAGCACAACTGACGGAACAGTATCAGTGATAAGTGAAGATCCATATTACAATTTACGAACAGAATATCAACTTCTTACTCCATTGGATAGAAAGATAAAACTTGGCATTTGGCTAACGGATCTCAGAATTAAATGTCGAGACATTGAAAATATAAAGTCGTACGAATGTACAATACCATCAGAACCCAAATATAAACCTATACCTCCGGAAGAAATGAAAAATGATGTACCAGAACTTGCAATGAAAGTCGATACTCAAAAATTGAATGTATCATCACCACCTACGCATCATTTTCTCATGATTCATTTAGCTTCTAAGTATGAACAATTGGATGGAACAATTCTAAAAACAATAAACATATTGAATAACAGTCTTGATGATAATGAACTCAATCGAATTCAACATGGTATTATTCGAGGATTTGAGTCAGCTGATGCGTTAAAAGAAGAAATGAAAATTTTCAAAGAAATATTTCGTTTTGAAAAATTAGAAGCTATTCTTTCGAAACTACATAATACATCAATTGATATACAAAAAGATCTACAATCGAATCTTGATTTTCGACAAACATTTCACAGAACAATCGAAAATTTACCACGAAATGGATTTCTCGTAGCCTTGTATCAAAATGAAGGCGTTATATCGAAAGAATCTGTCGATAAACTTTACACATCACAAATGCGTACATTACTTGAACAAGCAAATACATTAACTCAAAATGAACTTAATTTCGGTGTACAAATCCATCATTTTTTGATATTAATTGAATTAAATTTCATACAATTAATCGTCTATTCACTTGAAACAAAAGAAAATTGTGAAAGAATAATTAGCCTAATCGAGACAATAAAACAATATTGGCTTCAAAAAGATCAACAAATATTAATCGGTGAAAAACAATTAGATGCATGTCGAATAATTATTGATGAAACAATTACTCTTGTTCATGAACGGAAAAAACAAATGCGTTCAATAACACAACAACCACCACGTATAGTTAATCTAAATGAAATAAGTAAAGCTGTTAATGTTAAATCACTTGTACGATCGACTGGTTCACCATCGACTAGTAAAATCACAATTAATAAACAGAATGGTGAATACTTTGCATCACATTCATCGATTGTTATACACATTGAACAAATTGTTCAAAATTGGTCTTATGCACAATTACGAATGAAAACCATCGAAATTATTAATAATAGCGATGATGAGATTGATTTCGAACTTTTATCAGTTTCAAAAGAACGTTCTTTATCCGTATTTATTATTCATAATTCGCTATCTGTTGTCGCTCCGAACGACTCAAATAGTATCAAAATTACCCCGAATGCTCAAGCTAATGAAGATAAATATCGAGAAGAATGGGAACTAAAATTAGCAAATAATCGATTGAGCATACCAGTGATGATTTGTTGTGAAATAAAGCAATTTTATATCGCCATCGATCTACCATTGATGACAACAACAACAACAACTGATGATCGACAGTCAAATCAAATAAAAACGTACGTCATTGATTTTGGAGTTGTTCTTGCATGTCCTCAAGCGCATCAACAACGTTCATTTACTATTGAAAATCCAATGTCAATTGATCTTCGTGTTAAATTACGTCGAGAAAATGGTGCAACTGGTATATTTGAAATTGATAATAAAAATTCAAGTTTTTTTCTCTTTGCATATGAATCAAAAACATTAACAATTGATTGGAATATTCAAGATACTGTTCAAGATGCAAAATGTATTTATGAAATTTATTTCAGTAAAGATTTAAAATATCGAATTTTATGTTTGGGAAAAATACGCCAGATCTCATATGATCTTATCTATAAATCTGTTACTCTAACTGAAAAACAATTTCGTGCAGAGTTACAACCATGCCTTCCCGGTACGATACGTTATGAAGAGTTGATCATACGGAATACAGGTGAAGTTAAAATGACAATGGAATCGAAAGCTGAAAATTCATCAACAGCAGTGGTTGCTAATTTATCACACAAGCAAGCTGTACTTGAACCGAATACATGTGTAACATTAAAAATTGAATTACAAGTTAAAAATTCACATCGATCTATCGAAAATCTTATCAATTTACATTTTCTTCGTGCCACACGGCGACCAGATTTCAAATTAATACTAAAAACAACAGCTGGTTGGCCAGAATTAGATAGAGATCTACTCAATCCATTAAAGAAGATGGATGTCGAAGAAGAAGTAGAGGAAAAAGAAGGTCAAATTATTCTTTTGAATAAAGGTCCAGTTGAAATGTTGATCGATTATTTACATTCGATATCGCCACATGTCATAATTGAGACTCACACTTTGTTTCCATGTACAATTTTACCTCAACAAAAAACTGAATATCATTTTATTTATAAAGTTCAAAAGAAATTAGCCGCATTCGATTGTGAATTCGTTCTAAAAACTAATTGTGAACAACCAATTCAAAAGATTCCATTCTCTTGTAAACGATTAGCTCCAATAATCTCATTTGATCAAAATATTCTTCATTGCGGTACAACAAAACAAGGTTCAAGAATTGAATCATTTAAGATTACAATAAAAAATGATGGTTATGATCGTGCTCAATTGGAATACGAAGCAAAAGAAAATCCGATATTTTCATTTAAAATTGACAGTAATTCAGCTAGTATAGCAATAGCTTCACTTCAATCTCGACAAATTACATGTATTATAGAAATTCAAAAGAAAGCTCCTCTAGGAAATTTTCGAATTGATGTACCACTAGCAATTCGTTCATCAAGAAATGTATCTAAGAAATATAAATTAATTGTTACCGGTCGAGTAGAAATGAAAGAAGAACACAAAGAGAAAATTATGCCAATTAATCTTCCATCATTATCGAAATATATCCTACAATCAGAAGTTCAAAAAAGACTGATGAATTTATTAGAAAATAATACAAATCTATACCAACAACGAGCTGCAACTGCTCTTGCTCCAATAATTATCCAACTCAATGGTTTAATAAATTCCGATCCGAAACATTCCGATATTCCAGACAATTTAACATGTGAACCGATTCTATCAGCGATCGAATCTAATGAACAACCAATAACGACTTATACAAATACAATTTATGAAAGTATCAAACAAACATTTGATTCCTTCTCTAGAAAAAAATGGAGTAAATTGCATGACAATATTCATAAGATATTGAATGAACAATTGACTAGAGCAATTACTGGTACAGAAGGAAAGACCGAAGCCGAAAATCTTTTATTGGCAATGAATTGTGCAGAAAAATTATCGATTCTATTCGAAGAACATTCACGAAACCCTAATGAACAAATTTTAGGACGTTTATTGGAATTCGAAAAGAGTATTCTCAAAGATAGAGACAATGAACAAACAATTAAAAAACGTTTACTTGATTATGCATCGGAATTAGTGATGAATCAAGATGAAACACAAAAATTATCGAGTAAAGAAAAGCAACAAGTAAAACTGATGATGAATAAAGTTATTAACACCGTACAAAATCTAGAAGAAACCAATAATCCCGCACAAGCATTTAGAAATCTTCTACCAGACATGACCACAGAAACAAATCGAAATCCAATCAAATTTCTTGATCAAATATTACAATTAGCATCGGATGAAAAGCCTGTCAATGAAAAAATTATTATGCAAAAAATGTATGAATGTGATTTACCATTAGGTGATACTCAACTAGTCACACAAGCTATCGCAGCATCAGACGCTACGCTTTCAGCGAGTTCTGTATTTGACTATATTCAAACACAATTAGATGATACTAATGAATCAAATAATGCTGTGGAATTCATGAAATTAAGTGAAAAACTTTCCCATGACGATTATCAGCCATCAGCCAACGATCTGTTAACGTTACCGTGTGTTCTCGCCTCATTATCTTCTGATTTAAATCCAGTTGGGCAAGAAACACTTCATGGTTTACAACGTCTCATTTCAAATTTAACACATGGAGTTAAACGAACAGGAGATAATAATCGTGATTGGACAAAGTTTATTGATGATTTATGTACAACACTCAAACCACATCTTGATCCAATAATTCTCGATTCATTAAAAATGCTGCTAATGATCGTCCTCCTAACAGATCAAACATCATTTTGTACAAGTCAAATCTATATTAATATTATTTCGTCAATGTTAAATTTTGGAAGCGAACGTTGTCAAATATTGTCATCGAATTTGAAAAAAATGTTTGAACAAAAAGATCCATTTGTGATTTTTGAAACGATTCTATCGATAACATGTCATTGTCGTCAATTAAAATCTAAACAAATTGCATGGATGGAAATTATGCGAGAAAAACTTGCCGAATTTCGAACACAACTTACCTCACCAGCATCAGTTTTGAACTTTGTCGAATCACTTGAAGAATCTCTTTTAGAAGAATTCAAACTAACCGAAAACAAGAAACTTCACAGTTATTTAATGAATACATTCAATAATATTCAAAACAATAACATTGTTGAAATAATGCGAAACATTTCAGATCTATGCGATCTCATTCATCCAACGGATAACGGAAAAGTAGCCAATGATGCATTCATTGAAATTATTGCAAATATGAATTCAATGACAACAATGACACAATTTCAAGTGTTGGAATTAGGAATTAAATTAACCAGTCATTTGAGTGATAGTATCGATGAACATACAACTCTCAATCATCTCAATACATTACTAGAGACATATCAAAATTTGATACCAATTATGAATGGTGAATTGACTCGATCGAACATGAAAACATTAGTAGATCAAACAATTGATTTTATTCCTGATGAGAATATGAAACAATGTCTACGACCAATCTCAAAAGTAATACATACGTTGAATAATAACGAAAACATAACCATGAATGTTGTCACTGAACTTCTTGATATCATACCTGACCGGCAATTGTCGGATCATATCAAAGGTATTTTGATATCTGCTCCAGAAATTCTCCATGGTGATATTAAACAAACAATGGTCGATTTAGCACAACAAATTATTGATACTGAACGATTGGATATGTACGACATCAGTTTCAGTAAAATACTCGATCAAGGCACAACTGAACCAATTAAAGCATTGAAATCGATTGCTGCTTTACTTCCAGAAGAACTTCGACTAGGATTTAATGCTGGTATTGAACAATTAACGTCTCCGAAAATAGCTCAAGAACAAGTCGTTAGAACAATATCTGATTTGTACGGATCAGAAACCGGAAATGCTTTACAAATATCGTTTAATGTTTTGAATTCATTAAAGTCTGACAAATTACAAGCATTAAAACAGCTATCACAATTATTACCAAATGAACATGCACAAACAATTTTCGATACGGTTGAACATATCAGTCAATTGAAAACATGTGAATTAAAAGATGTTGTTAAAACAACATTAGAATTAGCATCAGTTATAGCACCGAAGAAAACATCTGAAATGCTTCAAACTGTTGCTAATGTTTATCAGAAATTAGTCAATCATGAAGAGATCGATGCCGTCAAAGATGCTCTTAGACTTGTTCCACATGTTTCAGAGCAAGCTCATAAAATTGTAGATTCGTTAATAAAACTGGCAAAACAAGACATAACACATGAAAATCTTTTGGATTGTGCATTTAATGCAGCTATGGGTATTGTGGATGAGAAAACAGCAAGATCAATGGTTGTGGCACAAAATGTTATTAAGCAGATACAAAATCGTGATCTCCAAGGTGCAGTTCATCTAATCGCAAATGAATATTTTCCAGAATATACTACAAAGATTGACACAGCTATGACCATCGCAAATTCAGCTGCTCGAATTCTTTCACAAACAAATGATCCTTTACATGCATTGAATAAACTCTTGAACGATGATGAATTAAAATCACGTTTACCGCCAGAAATTCAAAAAGTCTATGGCATTGCTCAAGAACTACGAACAATTGTTAATAATAAAGATTCAGCAAAAGAAGAATTAACGAAGTATGCATTGAGGCTTGGAGCCTCATTTTTGCCGCCAGAATACGCTGAAAAAGTAGACACAATGGTGAATTTAATTGATTCAATTCGATCAAATGATCCACAAAAAATACTAGATCAATCAGTGAACGCCATCGGCGCTTTTCTTCCACCAGAGATCAATAGTGTTATTCAACCAGTTATACCTTTACTGCGTAAAAAACTCAATAATGAACGGATAAGTTACGAGGACATGATCGATGTTGCCGGTTCCATGATTGGTGGCAAAGGACAGCAAATAATAAGTGCTGCTAAACCGTTAGTATCAGCTTTGATCAATGGAAAGCGTTTGTCGGCTGATCAATATCTTGATCTGGTCGGTAATGTAATCACTGCCATTGGTATCGATAAAGAGGTAGTCGATTTCGTCCAAAAAGTGAGGACTATCTACAAAAATGTTCGGCAGATTACTGAAGGTGTTTCAACTCTAATGAAAGCAACAACGTTAGCTTCTAAAGCAGCATGCATCAGTTCAATTGCATCTGCTGCATTAACACTACTTGTAGAGCTCATACCTGGTATACCGGAATCGGTTAAAACTGCTATTGATGTTATATGCGGCATCGCTCTGTTGTTAACCGCTACAAATCCTGTTGGGCTTGCATTAGCCGCTATTGGCTTAGCTTTAACTCTCTTGGGTCTATTTAGTGGAATGGGAGGCGGCGGCTTTGGTGGTCTTGGAGGTGGAGGTGGTGGAAGTGGTGGCAGCGGAGGTGGTGGTAGTGGAGGTGGCGGAAGTGGTGGTAGCGGAGGTGGTGGTAGTGGAGGTGGCGGAAGTGGTGGTAGTGGAGGTGGCGGAAGCGGTGGAAGTGGTGGTAGTGGAGGTGGCGGAAGTGGTGGAAGTGGTGGTAGTGGAGGTGGCGGAAGTGGTGGTAGCGAAGGTGGTGGTAGTGGTGGTAGTGGAGGTGGCGGAAGTGGTGGTAGCGGAGGTGGTAGAAGTGGTGGTAGCGGAGGTGTCGGAAGTAGTGGTAGTGGAGGTGGCGGTGGCGGAAGTAGTGGTAGTGGCAGAAGTGGTGGCAGTGGCGGCAGTGGTGGTGCAGGTGGCGATATTGGTAGTAGTGGCGGTGGCGGCAGTGCAGGTGGCCGAAGTGGTGATAGCGGAGGTACTAGTACTGGAGGTGGCCGAAGTAATGGTCGCGGAAATAGTGGTAGTGCAAGTGGTGGAAGTAGTAGCAGCGGAGGTAATGGTGCCCGCATTACAGGAGGAAGCAGTGGTGACGGCAGTAGTAGCACCAGCGGCGGTGGAACAAGTGACAGTACCGATGGAAATAGTAGCGGAGCTAGCAAAGGTGGAACAAGTGGTAGCAGTGGCGGTCATACTAGTGCATGCAGTGGGACTAGTAGCAGCACTACCGCACCAGGAAGTAAGACTAGTGGAATCAGTGGTGGCACCAGTGACGGTGCAAGCACAAGTAGTACAACTAGTAGCAGTACTACCACATCAAGAAGTAAGTCTAGTAGAACCAGTGATGGCACCAGCGGCAGAACAAGTAGCAGCGGTGCAAGTGCAAGTAGTGGAGCAGGTGGTAGCATTACCACAGCAGAAAGTAGAAACAGCGGTACTTCTCCAGAAGAACCTTCTGCTGGTGGTGATTCTCTTTCAGCTGGTTCCTCGTCCACTAGAACCGACACTCCATCACATACTATTCGATCTGGAAGTCGTCAACGAGCATCTAGAGGCCGAGCACCACGACGCAACACTTCTCGCCTTACGACCAGTGTCACTTCAACGCTAGGTGCCGGTTTAGCAGAATCTAGTGAAACAATACCATCTGAATATACTATTCCAGAAAGCCCTCTCTTAATGGGTGAAACAACTCCAGAAGCAAGAGAAGCAGCAAAAAATGAAGTGGAAACACTAGCAGGAGAAGCCGCTGAATTAAGTCAAGAATCGGAAAAACAAGTATCGAATATAGTGAAACAAGACGAATTATTATTACCGGAAACAATAACATGTTTAGCCACAGCAACCATGATTAACAATAAAATTCAAGCGACAATGAATACTATTCAACAGATGGCTGCAAATAATATGAGACGAGAAATAGATAGTCTGGCTCAAACAATCTTACCCACTGTTATTCAGACATCGTTACAATTGTATCAATCATTGGAGTCGATCGAAAAATGCTCGGGTGATATCAATGGTCACATCAAACGAAAATGTCAGGAAATACAAAAAGATTTGATTCAAGTTTTAGATAAATTAAGTGCATCTGAATCCTTGCGTAAAATGTGGAAATTAAGTAAGAAAAATGAATTAGTCGACGACTATGATGTACCCGAAGATGGTCATATTTCTAATCTAAATTATCAAGGACAAGATCAACAGCAACAAACAAATCTTGATAATATTAAACAACTCATACAAGGATTTGAAGATTCAAAATTTGAACAAGGTCAAATAATTGGCAATTCAACATTACACAAATTGGGTATTCGTCTTGACAATCTTTTATCGAATTATGAAAATGATTTGAATTCAGCTATCGACGATGATAATGACGACGCGAAAGGCAATTCAGAAACAGATCCATCAACACCCCCAGCAGTACGGCGAACAACTGCCAATCGAGATGTGACTTTAGAAATTGATGATCAAGGAGTAGTGAAAAATATCGAATCAGAAAAACCGTTACCAAAAGGAGACATCAAACCACGCGGTACTATCTATGTTCAAGTTGGAAAGAATATTGATGAAAGTCCAGGAACAACTGACACGAAACCTAAAGAAGATAGTTCAAAAACAACTATCACGAAAGAACAATTAGAAAAGTTCCAAAAAATTTCCGCTGATAAGTTTGAAAATCTTTTACAATCCGTCAATAAATATGACATTGGTAAGATCAGTGAAAATTGTCGACCAGAAGATTTACCAGATACTAAATTACATAAGCCACGATATGCTCTATTAGCTCGTCTTACACGAAATATTCAACTTATGCTATTGACTCGTTTACGTTCAGCATTAAAAAATCAATACAGAAAACAACAACAACAATTCGATCAAACAATGTCCGATGATGATCTACAATTTGAATTTGTATTTTGTGTTGATAATAGTGGAAGTATGAGTGGAAGAAAAATACGTGAAGCATTAAATACATTAGTAATTCTCATGGAAACATTTCATCGTCTCGAATGGAAATTTGCTGTTATTCGATTTGGTGCTGAACAAAAAATTCTTAAACCACTTGGACATCAATCAATGCATGATACAGTTCAAGTATCAAAATCTGATATAACAAGCCTTCAGCAAAGATTAGTCGCACGTGGACAATACATTCTTGAATCATTTACTACCGATGAAAAGACATTACCAGCAACAGCATTAAAACAAATAGCTGAAAATGAAGATTTATTTGGTAATAAAATCAAACCAAATGTTAAACGTTTTATTATTATGATTACTGATGGCATTTCATCTCAAACCGATACTGACTTATTTACACGAGAATTAGGAAAAGCTAAAGCTGATCTCTACATGGTTTGCATCATACCTGAAATACCAAAAGCGGATGATACAAAATTTTCAAACGAATATAAACAATTTGCTATTGAACACGAGAAAAAAGCCAAAGAATTCATACAGCGTATAGCACCAGGTCGAAATCAACTTATTGAAATAGGACAATTGGATACTCTAACGAAAACCGTTGTTGATGATCTGTTCAATATTATAGAACAATCGATTCTTGCTCATACCAATCGATTGGCTGTTAGTCAAACAACGACAACATCTCCTGCTAGTAAATTCTATCGATTAAATGCATTTACTTTATCCGATGTAAGAAATATTGAATTATGGACACATCCTGAAATCACCTATACTGGTCAAATGTATGTAAATGATTTTCGAAAAAAACTCGAACAACAAACACTTCAACAACAAATGGATATTGATTTTTCGGTTGCTTCAAATGAATTTATCGACAATTTCGATGAAACTATGGATAAACTCGAAAAAAGTTATTCAAACTTAGAAACACATGATACAATACTGTCACATACGGATAAAATTCTTCAACAAATTGAGCAACAACTCGAAACTTATGTTGGTGAATTAGTACGAACTATGGAAGATTATATTCTTCCAGCGTATAAACCAACACAATCATTGCCGGATACACGTGGAAATCGTTTATACATTCCAGGTATCGTAAAATTCATTTGTACACAAGGACAATACAATCGAATTTATTTAAATCAAATTGGTTCACAAAAACCAGAATATCGTATTGCTCTTCTTCTCGATCAATCTGTTTCAATGACTGGACCAACCTATTTTTCATCAGTTGATATTTTACTTTCAATGTGTGCAGCATTGAATAAAATTGGTATTGAAGATTTCAGTGTTTTAACATTTGGAAAACAAATTGAATTGATAAAAAGTTACAAACAAAATTACGATCGAATATTTCTTCACCATCTTTTAAATGCATTAAAAATTGATGGTGAAACAACTTTATTGAGTGATGCTATTTTTGCTGCATCCGAATTATTACAACAGCAATCGTCACATAATAATAATCATGGACCAATGTTTATTTTTGTTTTAACTGATGGTTATGATAAACGTGGAAGTTTCATACATCGTATTATTGCTTATGCTGAACAACGTTCAATTACTGTTATTGGTATTGGTATTGGCTTTGAATCGAATGGTGTATGTTTGTCATTCAATGATTGGATCATTGCACAAAATCCACGTTTACTTTGCGATGCACTTATCAATTGGTCGAATGAACAAAGTGATGGACAAACACCTTACGATTCATATCATGCCGATAAGACTACGACAATTCATGGAGAAGACAATCAAATGTTTTCATCTACAGATGACATATGGAATCAAGAAATGAAAACACATTTTGATGCGATTACACAAAACGCAAAACGTGCAATTGATTTAACATTTTCAAGTACTGTTCATAATTCACCATTGACGGTTGAAATTTGTTTCGTAATGGATTGTACTGGTTCAATGGGAAGTTGGATTCAAGCATGTAAACAACATATTAAAGCTATTGCGGATGGTATACAAAAAGAAATGAAAGAAAAATATGACAAGGATAGTATTCTACGTATGGCATTTGTTGCTTATCGTGACTACGGTGATTCGGATCGTTTTGATTCGATTGATTTTCATCAAACACCTAATCTCGGACCAGTCGAAGCTAAGATTGCTAGTCAACAAGCTAGTGGTGGTGCTGATCTATGTGAAGATGTTCAAGGTGGATTAGATAAAGCATTAAAATTGAATTGGACAAATGATAATAGTTCACGTGCAGCACAGATTTTAGTATGGGTCGGTGATTGTCCTGGGCATACACCATTTTGTCATAACGGAGGTTCCGGTTGGGATAGCTATCTTGGTGGCTTACCAGATGTTCCATTAATGACAGATCTCATCAATGATATCAAAAAACGTGGAATTTTTCTTTTATTATCTGACTTTACTGATTACGTTAAAACAATGATAGAAAACATCGAAAAAATCTATAGAGATGATAAAAAAGAAAATCAAGTTCGACGAGTCAAATTGAATCAAGCCGACACATCATCATTATTAAATGGGGTTATGCAACAAGTAAACACAATTATTGCCAGCGAATTCATGTAACTGAACAAAACTAAACGTGATTAACTTCATTTCACTATATGCTTTTCTTATCTTCTTTTCATTTAACCAAGAAATAAATTTTTACATCGCATATTGAAGGACAAATGTATTAGGACGGATAATCCAGTACATAGAAGGGTGTGGATGAATGTATGCTTGTGCGTGTGAGCCTTTTGTTCATCCATTCACATCCTACTGATTAGTGCGACAACTTCTTTCGTTTGTAGTGGTTTGAGTAGCATGTGTCGCTTAAAAATATTCGAACAGAGTTTTAAGTAATATTCACCAGCAGTTTTTTCATTACTCAAGAAGTCAAAAGATCAACACAATTTGATTGAAATGATTATTTTTGACCATGTCATCGAAAATATTTTATGACGTCTAGCATGCCAGTGTGAGTGAAAACCTTGAGTTGATCCACACTTACTTTTTGTATGCACACTCTGATGTCAATATAGTTCATTTAGAAGAGAAATGACCCATAGATCTTTGATAAAGTTTTCATATAATTCTTCTTATTTCCACAACGAAAAGTTATATTTAAATAGACACGTTCATTCATTAACACACTCATCGAATAAACTATTTGCTCTCATTATTTCGTTCGAATGAGCTATGCTTTGGTTTGAAATGTTCGAGCATACGCTTCTTATTTTGAGGGTGTGGATGTTGGCCTTTTCTTCTACCACACTCGCACACATATCCAAAATACTTTTGCCCTATTATTTTGGACTATGACACAAAACTTATTGTTTTTGGCGATTGATTTGCGACTGCCTAATTGCCGTTGAATTCTTATAGGTGAAGGTAATTAAAAGCGCGACGGTACGCTTGCGAATTTCTTTCATTAATTCATTATTCAAAGAATCGAAGAAAATATCTTACCAATGAAAAAAGTGAGAGCTATTCTGCCTCGATATTATATAAACCAACTCCATATAAATTCGGATAATTTGTAGCAAGAAGTATACGTTCCATAGATGATGATTCAAGATTAAGCTATCAAATTTGACGATGAATTTCAGGTCTAATTTCTAAGTAAAATCGATCAAGTATTGGATCAGTTAACGAATAGATAAGGAAACGTGTCATCAATGTTAAATGGCTTGTAAAAATTGTATGACGTACAATTTTGTTGAATCGTTTATTCATACTAATGAAAGAATAAAGTACTGCAAGATTATTCAAGTTTTTGAAAATATTCAAAAGAATCACATTAGGTAATGAGTAAATTTGCGGGGTTTCTACCACTTTCCTGGAAATTTTTTTTTCTATTTCGACCTTTCAGTTAGATGTAACGTCGTCAAAAACGGTCTGTGACTTGAAAAAAATTTTTTTTGTAATATTCTGAATAAAGGGTGCCCCATAAAAACTAGGGATAAATTGTTAATGATATTTTTCATACTTTTTTCTGACGTAGAGGATCGAAATTTCTATCACATATATATATATATATATGTAATTAAGATCTTTTATTTTTGAAAGTTTCGTCTCTCTAGCTAAAACTAGTGGTGAAATGCATCCACATATTCGAAATAATAAAATTTTCATGCAAAATAATATTGCAAAAATCGAGTACGAAAATTTCATTATTTCGAATAAATCGATGCATTTCACCACTAGTTTTAGCTAGAGAGATGAAACTTTTAGAAATAAAAGATCTTAATTACATATATATATATGTGATAAAAATTTCAACCCTCTACGTCAGAAAAAAGAATGAAAAATATCATTAACAATTTATTCTTAGTTTTTATGAGACACCCTTTATTCAGGATATAAACTGAGTTGTATCTAAATAGTTAGTTAGATCTCCAAACTTTCGGTACAAAAAAAAAAAACTTTCTTTTAGAACTTTATGACAGGATACCTTTTTTCCAAAAAGTAGTAGAAATCACCACGGGTTCACCCATTATTATTATGATTATATTATATGTATCATGATGTTAATATTTATGATATTATATATGTCTTGAATTTAACGTTTTATTGATGTAATTATTTTCATGATTTTGTATATATATATATAGATGTCTCGTGGCGTTTTCCTAGAAATTTTTGATTTTCATTATGGGCATATCAATTTTGTTCTTTGTTTTTGTTTTACTGCTCTTTTCATCAACAGTCTAAAGGTTAAAAATGGTCGTTAGAAAGAGAAAAAGTTTCGTATATAAATATATATATTGATTATTCATGAAAAACTATAAAACTAATCTACATATATATATTCTCATTTTTCAATAATCTATGATATAAGATATTATCAAATATCTTGAAATATTTGAAATAATCTTCAACAAAATTATTATCTTTTTTTTTTGTTTTTCTCTCGAATAAAGTTTAGTAGATATATGTATCTTTTAATATAAGTTCAACTGAAAGATTTGAACAATAAAATAATATTTTATATATACGCTAAACAAAAATGTAGATGACGGGTGGGTCACAATGAATGACTAAACTTTGCATTTCATATTTTAATCTTTAAATACGTTTTATTAATGCGATTGACTATCAATTTTGCAAAACATAATCATTTGTTGATAAACAATAAATTTGCTTCTTTATATGTCATCGGTGGAAGACAAATCTATTCATTAACGAAAAATATTTCTCATTAGAACGTGTTTATGCTGAAAAGTGATAAAAAGCAGTCGAACAAGGAGATATAAACAAAAAGGTTAAGTATCCCACAAGAGTCATGGTATATTTAACTACATCTAAAAATGGTCTTACATCTCCCATTATATTTAAATCTGTTAAAATGTTATCATATGAAAATTATATTGAATTTGTTTTTCCACAAGTACGATCTGAAAGTAAACGATTCCTAGACGATGATTTCATCTATCTATATAGATGGCCATCAAATAGTCTTGATCTCAATGTTCTGAATTAATTATTACGTGTGGTATGCAATTATTAATAATATTAAATGAGTTTAAGTTAAAAACTATGATTTATTATTTGATGATATAAGAAAAAAAGAATTCATCGTTGAATAATAAATGATTATGTTCGCAGCATTGAACATTGGTCGCATAGAATTTTGTCTATGTTGAAAACAAAAAGTACACATATTAAAATAAGCTCTATTTTGTAAATTATAGAGATTTTCATGCTGTAGTTTATGGTATCCTTTATGTGTGAAATTTATATTACTTTTCTGTTCGTCTATTCCCAATGAGTAGTTCGTAAAAAAAACAAAATGAATTTTTGAAAAGACACAAAAACTTATTACAGTTCTTTTGTGAATCATTCAATATTTAATATCAAAAAATAATATATGTAATTTCCATTTATTTTTTTTTTTTTATTTTTTCATTACAAAAGAAATAATAATAATTCAAGATCAAAGTGTATGTTATATATTACATATAAAAGTCTGTCGAATGTTTCATTTTGGAAATAAGGATATAGATATATATATATATACTTTTGAAAACAAAACTCATCGTTATCAATATAATTGATGCTTAGAATGTTTATTTCACTTTTTTTTTTTCTTCTAAAATATCTGAAATATGAAACAGATCTGACATTTAATCTTGATCTTTTCGACCATATTTAAGAATTTTAACAAATTCTTGATAATCAAATAAACCATTTTTAATTGGTGCTTCTTTAAATAATTCGTCAACTTCTTCATCAGTATAACGATCACCAATTGTCATTAATAATTCACGTAAACGTTCTTCAGATATTTTACCAGAACCATCTTCATCTAATGACATAAATGCATTTTTAATAACATCTTCTGGATCCGTACCCGTTAATTTTTCTCCAAATAATGTTAAAAACATTGTAAAATTTATATCACCTGGTGCTTCACGAATCATTCCATCGACTTCAGCATCAGTAACAACTTTACCTACAAAGAAAAAAACAACCCGAACATTCGAATAAAATACTTTTTAAACAAAAATTTGATAATACCCAATGAAGCAAACATATCTTTTAAATCATCACCACTAATAAAACCATCCTAATCAAAAAAAAAAAAAAATTAAATTAAAAACTAAAAATAAACGAACTTTACCCGATCATGATCAATAATATTAAATGCTTCTTTATATTCTTGAATTTGTGATTGATCGAACATAGCAAATATGTTCGATGTAGCGCGTTGTTGACGCTTCTTTGGTGGTTTAGCTTTAGCTCGTGATGCCATTGAATAATTTTAATAAAATTTTTACTCGAAATAACTAAATTTATACTAGATGCGAAAAAAAATATTTATCTAAACAACAAACACACAATAAAATTGCATGACATTTTTTCATCACCTACGCAAATAGCATATAACATGAATCAGTCATCATTTCGTTTCGTTTTTTTTTTTCTTTTCTCTCTCAACCAACCTACATGTATGTTATTCATCTTTCGCTCTATTATACACATTCGACAACCGGTGTAAATCATTCGCCCTCGCCTATCATCATCGTCGGATCACAAGTGACTCCTTACATTTGTTGAGTTATAACAAAAATCAAGATAAATATTGAACACATAAATCGTGCGTGTATGTGTTTATATTCCAAAAAAAAAAAGAAGAAAGAAGGACAACAAAACTGTTGTCCTCAATCGAAACAACAGATATGTTTATGAGTGTCAGACAAAAAAAAAACCAGGACAAAAATGTGAAAGAAATTATACAGGAAAAAAGAGAGAGTAGCAAATACATTCTTCAGGGTCATCATATCATTAGAAAGAAAAGACAATAATTCTCATACAACCAAAATGTATTATAGAAATAAGACTTCAATACATAAGACAGACAATTAAGAAAAGACAAAACAATGTTATTAAAAAATATCCTAAATCTAACACAAAGGGCAGGTACTTGATTTAAGAAAGAATAATGATCGAGTTGTTCACACATCTGATTATATATATATGCGTGACTTTGAAAAGAGAAAAGGAAAATGAAATGATCACCGTCGGACGATATTTTCTTTAAAAACAAAAGAATTGAGTGCATTTGAAAAACAAAATCTTCTTTTAATTTATCTATTTGCCTTGAAGTTCATTTAGTTCACTATTTCTTGGTGATACTAAAAAAGAAAACAACGACAATCATCATTATATTTTTTTTTTTGCTGTAAATAAATAGTTTACATGCTTATCATACAAACACGTACAAGCAACCAATAATTTATAACCAAAAAAAAAGAAACAAAAAGAAAAACGAAATAAAAAATATTGAAAAAAAATTATTCATCACAAATTGTTCCAAACCGATTAGTAAATAATAAGATTCTGATCAAAAATGACAAATCGGTGAATAAATCAAAACTATCACATATAAACTGCATAATATCAAGAATCATAATACATCATGCAATAAACTTGTTTAAAATTCAATTTCTGGAAAAAACTTAAAAGAAACCAACACAGCACACATTCGGACGGATTAAAATGCAAAAGAATTTTCAACATGCATTATTAATCAACTTACTGTCAACAAAACGACGTGACAAAAATTTTAATAATTCATCAAGTAATACAACCGGGAAAGAAATTTTTAATACAGCCATCCATTCTTCGAGCGTTAAAGGACAAATTTGAAATACGGTCTAAAAAATAAATTAAATCATGTATTCTTTTCTTTTTTAAATTTATATTACATTAAACATTGGTATATAGAGAATCATCATGTGTAATGACATAGATAAAGCAATGGCAAATAAAAGATATTTATTATACCAAGGAGGCATTTTAAGAAGAGATTGATTTTCAGATAAACTAAAAGCAAATAATTTCTTTTTCATTTTAAAAATATTATTTTTCATTAATAACCTGTTAAGTGAATTTAACATTTCAATAGTAACAAGTACTGATAAAGCCATTGTCATTGGATGAGGATCATCGAAGACATCACAATCAATATCTTCCCATTCTTTACCACCTCCGCGACATTGAAAATGATGTTTCTAAATATATATAAATAAATAATTACATAAGTGCATATTAATCAAATTAAATATCATGCATAATATATTAAGACACAAATGATGTCCATATATCATTGCATATTTCTGTTTATTTTCTTACCAGCTGTGACCATGTTAATAATGGTCCATCATGATAAGAAACATACCACCTAAAATTGATTTTTGAACTCATTCAATAAACTGAAATAATTTAAGTTCTTACCAACATGACGCACCAACAGTACCTGCTCCTACGTATGCTACAATAAAGATGATAATTAGTTAAATATAATACAAACCAAATACTAATAAGAAAGTTGGTAGTGTAATCTCTGCGGGATTAAAATGTGAAACAGCATGTAACTTCTATTGCTAATCACAGGAAGATATTATTATTCTATCTAATTTTGGACGTATTTCTTCATCGTCCTTTTATTTAATCCTCCAGAAATGCAATAATAATGTTGTTCATATTTTATAACGAGACATTATTTATATATAATCTATGATCGTATATCAACAGCTGTCACAATCTATGGGAGAGAGTTCGCAGTTTTACTCCTATTCTTCAACACTCCTTTTAAATCGTCTTTCTTTCACAAAAGGTCATGATTATAAGGCGGATCCCGTTGACTATCATGAAATAACATGTGTCGTATTTAGGTCTCATCTTAACGATCAAATTTAGATTAATTAGCTGAGAAATGATGATATAAATAGATGCTATTATTAGCTTACTTCCGATAGCCATATATCGAAAGAAGAGCCATGGTGTAATTAATGATTCTTTTGGATTACGTGGTGGACGCTCCATAATATCCAAATCAGGTGGATTAAAACCAAGTGCTGTAGCTGGTAAGCCATCAGTTACCAAATTAACCCAAAGTAATTGAACAGGAATCAATGATTCTGGAAAACCAAGAGCAGCAGTCAAAAAGATACAAACAACCTAAATTATTAATGTTCTTATTTTAATTTTTCCCCCAAAATTCATTTTTATTCATGAGAATTACCTCTCCAATATTTGATGAAATTAAATAACGAATAAATTGTTTCATGTTATTATAAATAGCTCGACCTTCTTCAACAGCAGCAACAATTGATGAAAAATTATCATCAGCTAAAACCATTTCAGCTGCCGTCTTAGCTACAGCTGTACCAGAACCCATAGCAATACCAATTTCAGCTTTTTTCAATGCAGGTGCATCATTAACACCATCACCTGTCATAGCTGTTATTTCACCATGTGATTGTAAATATTCAACAATTTTTGATTTATGTGCTGGATCAACACGAGCAAACATTTTAGCATGACGACAAGCTTCAGATTGTTCTTCCACTGAAAGATCATCAAATTCTCGACCACTAAATGCTTGACCTATATAATAAAAGAATTAGAAAAGAAAAAGTTCATTTATCATAAAACATCATTATTACCTCTTGTATCTTGTGATTCTTTAAAGATACCAATACGTCGACAAATAGCTTCAGCTGTATTCTTATTATCACCAGTAATCATAATAACACGAATACCAGCATCACGACATCGTTGTATAGCATCAATAACTTCTGTACGTGGTGGATCAAGCATACCAACAACACCAACAAATGTTATATTATTCTAGATTAATAAAGATGTTTTTTTTAAAACTATAATCGATTATAAGAAACCTTACTTCATATGTAATAAATTTTCGTGCATCTTCTAAATCCATATCTTCTCGTTTTACTGGACTATCAATAGTTCCTAATGCTAAACAACGTAATGTATCTCGTCCTGTTCCATATTGATGAACTAATTTCATTATTTCTTGTTTAATTTGTGCAGTCATTGGAACTTTTTGTGTTCCAACTCGAATATGTGTACAACGTTCAACAACAGATTCTGGAGCACCTTTGACAAACATTTTAGCTGATTGTTGACTGTTATTAGCAGTTTTGCCAGCAGTAGTAACATATGTCGACATTGATTTTCGATCACGTGAAAATTCTAATGTAAATTCTTTACGATATTTTTGACGAATAATTGTATTTGATGACATAGCCATTTCTAGTGGTGATAAACGTGATTTATCTGTATTGAAAACATTCATCTTTTCAACAAGAACAGTTAATGCTGTTTCGGTTGCTTCACCAACTTTTTCGAAAACTCTCTTTGACTATTTAATAAAACAAGAACAATAAAGAAATCGAGAAAAAAAAAGTGAATGACTAACTTCATTATAATCTAATGCTGAATCATTACATAAAGCAGCACATTCAGCTAATTCAACTAATCCACTACGATCAGAACAATTAAATTTTATACCATTACACAGTATATCACCTTTTGGTTCATAAGTTGATCCAGTTATTTCAAATTGATCGATTTGTATATCATTACTCTCAGCTTTACTGAATATAAACATCTAATATAAAAATAATCATATTCAATTATAAAACAATTTCGATTCAAAAAAAAATCTTACTCGACAAACAGACATTTGATTCGTTGTTAATGTTCCTGTTTTATCCGAACAAATAACTGATGTACAACCGAGTGTTTCAACTGATGGTAATGAACGCACAATAGCATTCTTCTTAGCCATTCGACGTGTTCCCAATGCAAGACAAGTTGTTATAACAGCTGGTAAACCTTCAGGAATGGCAGCCACAGCTGTAACATGACAAAAAAAAAACAAATCATTACGAAATTTAAAGAATAAAATCAATTAATCAAACCAAGTGCGACAGCAATTTTAAAATAATAGATAGCACCACGCAACCATGAACCACCATGTACAGGATCATTAAAATGACCAATATTAATAGCCCATACAGCAACACAAATAACAGAAATAACCTTCATAGAAAAATAAGAAAACATGTGTATTGTTGTTTCTTAATTAGAACACATACTTTTGATAATTGTTCGCCAAATTCATCTAATTTTTGTTGTAATGGCGTTCTTTCTTCTTCAGTTTCAGCCATCTCCGATCGAATCTTACCTGATTATAATAAGAAATTAAACGTGTTTATCATTAAATCCGTAATAAATCTAATGAGAAAAATCTCCCGACTGATTAATTATTTTTTCGGTCAACACTATGTGCTTCATGTAAAACCTAATGAGCTATGAATGCATTGAAAAAGACCCTTAAACTTATTGCTGCTGAGATAATGCGTTTTTACAGTATTTTCTTAGTTAATGCCAGTCTCCCGCAGAAACACCAGGATAACTCATTTTCGAATAACGACTTAAAACTTTCCATAGAGGCTGAGCTCACTGAGAATAATTAGGCTCTTGTATGTCGGCAGGTTTCATGCGCTCCCATCTCTGTGTTAAGTTTCAAGTTGCAAACAAATTTTCCTACTGTTCCAACAGAGAACCAGTTCTCTTTTAAAACATAGAATATTTCAGTAGCATTTAGGCTAAGGATTCGAACTCTTTTCAGAATATTTATAACTTATTAGAGTCTACATTATTCATATAATTCGAACTCCAAAGAGATTAATCAGTTGAGACAATTCTCTCGTAACTTGATTTATTTTTTATTTTCTTACCAATTTCAGTATTTAAACCAGTTCCAATAACAACACCTCGAGATTTACCAGCTGCTATATTTGTTCCCTAGAATTGATTTACTTATTAATTATATTAAAATTTCGAAATTTATTTTCATACAGAAAAAAGAATATTCTTTTTATCTTGATTAACAGCACGTGGATCAGGTACTGGATCAGTATGTTTAATAACAGAAACACTTTCACCAGTTAATAATGATTGATCAACACGAAGTGTTGTTGAATAAATTGTTGTTATACGTATATCAGCTGGAACTTTATCTCCAACAGCTACTTCAACAATATCTCCTGGTACAAGATCTCGAGCTTTAATTCGTTGAATTTGTCCTGTGCGATTTTGTCGAACAACTTTAGCTATTTCAGGTTCATACTCTTTTAATGCTTCAATAGCACTTTCTGCATTTCGTTCCTAATTTATTTCGAATTATATATATATAGAATAAAAAAATAAGATAAATCGCATGCTTACCTGCCATACACCGACAGCCGCGTTTGCAATAAGAATAAGAAGAATAACAAGTGGCTCAACAAACGCTGCTACAAGACTATCTTCTTCTTTATGTTCTTCAAATAAAGCTAAGACCTATTTCAAAACAATAATGTCGAATAAAAAAATATCATATGATAAAATAAACTTACGAATGATATACAAGCAGCAGCAAGTAAAATTTTGACTAGAAGATCATCGAATTGTTCTAAGATAAGTTTCCAAAGTGGTTTTCCCTCTTCGGCTGGTAATTCTAGAAGGCATTAAAATATAAAGTATTATATATATATATGTATAGAATTTCTCATAATTTTTACCGTTAGGTCCATATCTTTCCAGATCTCGTTTAACACGTTCTTCAGAGAGACCTTTAGTCTCTTCAACATTATAAAAGGCGGCAACATCTTCTTTCGTTTTAGTCCATGGATAATCAATGACTACCATTGATACGGACGCACGATGAGCCATGGCTGGTCGATGCATGGCGGTCTAAAATAAGATGTATACTTATCTTTATTTGACTTATTTGATGGGAATAGGTTTTCGTGTCAAACACTAAGCTATATATCCAATCATGATATTATATCAAACGAAAAGAATGTAAAAAGTATTTCCTTCCTAATGAAGATTAAAAATAAATAAATTATGGTCCTAAATCTTATTCTATTTAAAATCCATTCAATCAATTGTAGAGGTCACTAGAAAATAGTTGAGCGAATTTTCATTTCTCATAGTTCACTATGAATGATTATCATGTTGGCAATTTACTTGAATATAATCAATTATCATTAAAGAAAAAACATAAGTACAGATAAATCTATTATTATTTTTTTTCTTGTCGATAGAATGTAATAAACATAAATAATATTTTATGACTATGTAGTTGCTGACAAGATCTTATAATTAATTATCTAGTTTTTTTTTTTTTATTATATTCTTGTTCTCATATATTTAACTAAAGTCTAATCATCGACATACATCAACTGAGTACAAATCCATCTTTTGACATATTTATTTGATATATTTCTCTTTAATTTGCATACAGATAAATTTATTTTATGTCCTTCTTTTTTTATTTTGTTTTTCGTTTAAAAAAAAAAAAGAAGACATTCAATAATTATCTCAAGAAAAATATACAAAGAACTATATGTATTAAAATTTTTATAAAAAACAAGTAATTGTTGAAAACAATACATACTTCACAAAAATACTATCTGCTTGTTTGTTGTGTCTTTACGAAACAAAATAAAATATCACTCACCAACTATCGTTTTTATAAGAGTTGTGAAATTAAATCAACAGAAAAAAAAAAAAAAGAAAGGTTTCTGTTATAATTTAATAAGTAATAAAATATAAGATTATCACAAAGATAATGATGAGATAGAGGAAATTGTAAAGCCCACACGTAAGAGAGACGAGACGACAACAACCAGTTGTTCTTGTTGTTGTTGTCGTATATAGCAAAAGAGAAAAAGAAGAAAGAGAAAAGGCGGAAATAAACGATCTAACATTCCGTATGTATTTGTACAAAGACATATACCGCAAAACCAATCGGAGAAAGAGCAAAAAAAATTTCTTCCTATTCTGTTTAGTATCTCTTTCTTTTCATCCATTACCGGAACTACTACCATATTTTGACTTATTAGTAACATTTCTTCTCTTTTTATCTTACGTCTCCTGTTTCTCTATCACTATGTATGTCTTCTATAGTACAACAGTTTCTAGACCATCCTCGTGTACCTTTTCTCTTCTCTTTTTATTTCTTTCTATCTGTTCTATGCATCACACAGACGGCACCTTGGTAGAACACTATTTGCCTGATATTGGCGAGCATAAGACAAATAGATTTGCGTCAGCAGTAGCTTCTGCAAAGGCAATAATGATAATGGTATGAGGAGGGGAAATAGAAAAAAAGGAAGACAAGAAAAATTGCTGTCGTCCTGTGATTGTTTATTATTGTTGTTACTTTCGAGTAGCACCAAATCAGAAATGTCTCGCTCGATTGACTAACATTTTGATAATTAAAATCAAAGAAAACTCGTTTATTGTCATAGAAACAGTCTATATATGAGTATGTGTTATATGATCTATCAATTTTAGAGCAGCTGTTTCACATACAATATACATAAAAGATTGACATGTTTGATTCTGTCAATCGACAAAAAAATAAAACATACATTAGAAAACAAGAGAAACTAAGTAGAGTTGTCAACTATACTACCTGAATGAAATAAATTATTCAATAAGAAAAAGTAGAGATAAAAACTGCGTGATTTAATTTCAATATTGAATCAATATTTTATATAGTTTCAAAAGGAAACTATGCGCAAATATTTATATTCTGTCAATATACATGATGAGAGTTCAAGGATTTTTATATCGAGATCTTGTTGTATATCGTTTTCTATATTTCTTATTTTCTATTTCTCCGTTTTTCTTTTTTTATCCAACATATGTTGTTAAATATCTCTCTTTATCATATCGACGTTTTTCCTTCGCCACTATAATCTGTTTGCTAGAGAAGAACGATTTGTTGTTCTCAGATGTATTGTCATCATGGTTTATCTCTAATGCTTGCCTATGTTAAGATTGGTATAGTAGCAAGAAATAAAAGGCCTAACTCCGACAAATAATTACTTTGAGAACTATACGCAAAAGAAAAGCAGCAATCGATGATGACGAAAAACAATGCACGATATATTTTATGCTCTTATTTCTTCTTTTTTTTCTATCTTATTAATCCTATGCTGATATTTTGCTACTAATGTTAACCACCAAATACATTTCTTGTCGCCAAACTCAACAGTCAAGTAAACAGAAATAGGAAAAAACAAGCCACTTCTATAATATAACACATATAAAAAAAAAGTACTACTAATGCCTAAAGCAAAGTATTTTGAATAAAAAAAAATAATGATAACTATTAATAAGAATTGTGAACTATCAATTGACAAGTCAATATATATATATATATATATATATATATACACTAAGTGCAATCAGAAGTTGTTTTTTTTTAGAAAAAAACCGAAGGATTAACATTTATCTAATTATCTTATTATTAAGACGAGGAATATATGAAAAAAGAATAATAATCATAAGATTATTCGTACATTTTTTTCTTATTGTGATTATTATTATTATTGGCTACTTTTAGGTTTTGGTAATAATGACAATAGATCGGATTTCATCGTCTCATGCTGTTATTTTCCCTTTAGTTTTTCTTTGTGTATTGTTAAGATTTACTCACGTTAGAAACTGACGTCGATCGTGCACGTCTTTGATCCATTCGGAGGAAATATTGCACTACACAGATAAATATAACTCGATGCCTTTTTATGCGTGTACCATCTCAATTATGATAGCAACATATGTGTAGAGGCACGAACGATTTGCGAGTAAGAAAAAAACCTACGGAAGCTATGTAAAAGAAAGAAAAATTAGAAAATACATGAAGTGTCACTATCTGATGTGTTGATGACGTTGGTACTAATAAATAAAAGGAATAGATCATCGATAGTTTAGATAAAAAAAAAGCCTAGTGCTATTGTCATCTCATCAAGATGCATATAAAGAAAACAAGCAAAAACAACAATAATGTAGGTAGTCACACAGCATTACATATCATTAGTGGCATCAAATTGCTAAGCCTATCGATGACAAATGCACTTATATTAGCAGATGCTTTAAGTGCATATTTTTCCTGTCACAAAATCTGATAGAAATTAATAAAAATTTATGTTTGACCGTTGGCCTAGAGTTATGTATACATACTTAATATGTCTAATAATATGTACATAGTGTTTGACATAGCATATGTTTTTATTAATTTATTCTTAGGTCATTCAGTACAGTAGCTTGTTATATTATATCGTCATCGACTTTATTCAATTAAAAGTAAGAAATAAACTAATCGAAAAGAAAAGACTTCATTCAAATAATAGAATACCATTATCCATAGGCTTTATTTTTAGGCCAGAGTGACATTTTGTTTTGATTAACTTCTCTTTCGTCGATTCTTTTTTTATCCTTCTTATATACGTCATATGTGATAGTTTTATAATTCGATCAAAATAAAAAAGATCAGTCCGCTAACGAGGTCAAAGTAAATTAATAGAATATTTTTACCATACTGGAGTTTTATCATATTGATCGACAACAGCATCTATGATAGGAATAACTAACTTGATAGCAATCAGTGCGTTCCATGTATTAGATCAAATGCTATTTATTTGTTCTTGATTCTTTATAGAAGTATAAACATCATTAATAAACTGCCGTGATAACAAAATAAAACTTAACTATGTGAAATCACAAAAATATTTTTACAATGCATTCAAAAATAAAATTAATATATTTCATAGAAATATTATTTTATGGTATTCAATTTGATCAGATTTATACAGAACAACAAGAAAGAATTTTTCTTGTATTAATAGATCTGTTCTCAAAGAGTTAAGACAGAAATTGATTTATGTATTTAAATTTATATTTTCTCATTAAACAATATTTAAAAAAATAATGTAATTTTCCCCTTAGATCTGATATCAAACAACACAATATAATATAAAGACAATAGAAATAAGCTGCATTTCTCTGAATTATTCCATGAGGGACTCATCTATCTTCTCATTCACAATAGATCTGTGTTAATTAGTATCATAACAAACAACATTTTCTTCGATATTTAATGACTATCTAATGATCCATTGAATTAATATGACGAAATCTAATCGTAGTTTATAATGTGTACGAGTTTACATGGTCGTTTATGACTATTATAATTCTTATTCTGATAAGTGTATATGCAAGTTCCAAATGGAAGAAAACAGAAAAATTTCCTCATGGGACAATTTGTCTAACATAAAGACTATTCATATAAATTCTATTTCTTTCTTCATTCAACAACTACGGCAGTGAATCTAAGAAAATTCGTTTGAATGTACTGAAGTCTGCTAAGTTTCAAAATCCACTGTTTTCTCTCAGAAGATTTCATTATTATGTCACTTTAGTTTCTAATGAATTTACACTTTTTCTGAGATTGCGTCAGGTCACTGAACATTCTGTCATATTTTGGTAAGATTCAGTGGATTTCCTCACTTTTATGTACTTGGGTGAACTCTGTAACAATTGCAGTTCATTGGAATCTATCAGAATTGTCTATTCTGACAATATCATTTTTTGCTAAATCAAAATTTCTATAAAGTTTTGTTGAAAATTAACTTGAAGCAATGATAACACCGATTCCTTATGACTATGGCATTTATCTAAATAATCAACAGTGGTAGTAGAAGAGCATTAGAAAACTTCAACGAGCTAAAATCACTTAGTAATCCATAAAATCAGTGTTAGATTTCAACGTTTAAACTCCTGTAAAACTATTAAAAGCTTTTATAGGGAAAAATTGCAACAAAACGAGCTGGTTGTGGGTGTGGGGATGGGCGAAATCAATACTCGTATCCGCACTTACATCCTTTTCTAACTCAAAACCTTTCTATAATGCATATGATAAATAAAATAAATAAAATCATTTGAAATTACTAAGTAATCATATTGTGTTACTACTTTTCTTGAAAAAAAAAGACAGATTCAGATTGTTCGAAAATGTTTTTGAAGAAAAAAAACAATGCTCTGTGTTCTTGTGTTCATCTTTGCAGATTTCTCTATCGAATTATTGCGTTTTACATAGCTAAAAATCATTTGAATATCAATCATACACAAGGAATGAATATTTATGTTCGCAGTTGAATAAATAATTTTTCAGTTATTTAACTCAGAAAGTCAATTTTTAATGATATTTTTCATCAAAGACGGCTAGAATGGTTTTGGACTTATTTTAAAATGAATACTTTTGATTCAAACAATAATTTGCATTTATCAATCATAACATCAATGCTTCTCTTCAATTACATCCACATCCAATAGGTTCTCGTTAGCACAGATGTTTTATTTCAAAGAAAATAGCAATCTCGAGTTATATGAATGTATCGTTTATATATCCATCTATTGCATCATTAAAAATGACACTGGACTTATCACCGAGATGGAAAATAAAGTATTATTATATTTCTAAGATATTTCATCATCGCAAAATACTTCATTATCTTTATTAGTCTTGTATTTAGAATAAATTTATCACACGTGAGTATGCAAGAAAACAAATGCATCACAATATGCTTCTTAAATTCGGAATTAAAAGTTGAACTAAAATAATCGATGTTTTTTCGACTGCAGTAAAGTAAACATCGATTATTCTCTTTTACTCTGAGAGAACTTTGCTACTGAAAACAAGGTACAGTAATAGCATTTTGGGTCTTCTTGAATGTTTCTTTTTCACAATAGAACAAAACAACAAAAAATAGATTTGCGATAACAATCTTTTTTTCTGTAATGCAAGTAAAGAGACACACAACTTATTTTGACTGTTGGTTTCTTTATGTTTCCATACACGTTCTTCGTTTGCATCATAATCGTAACGGTGACGTTATCAGGAGACAACGGTTATTTATTACATCTAAGTGAATGAAACGACCATACACTGTTGCTCATATGTAAGTGTAATCTCTTCTTCATCTCTTTTAAGTATGATTGAATAAAAACTCAATATTCACGAACAATAATGCACGGGTGTGGGGTAGGGTGTGGGTGTGGGTGTCGATGTGAATCTTGTTTTTTTCCACACCCACCCCACCCTAAATGATTAAACACTATATTAAACTAATCGGAATGAAATCTTGATCTTAATTTTTAGTAGCTTGCTTAAATGCTTCATAGATGAATGTAGTTGTCATATGAAAATCTTGCACTTGAGACCAAGTGTTTAGCCTATCACTTGTGGTTAGGGGATGCTGTATTAGCATTAGTGTTAAAGTTAATTCTAATACTTTGATATTATTTCGTATTAGAATTATTTAATACAAATTTGTTAGTGTCAAATTAGGATTATTTTAAATTCTCATAGATTTACTACCTGCAATTAGGCCTCTCAGAGATCAAGCTCCATATTTGCAATAATAAAAAAAGTTATTTTGTTTTAGATATTGAGTCACGAATACAAACAAAATTCATTGCTCTGTTTTAGAGAAAAAAAAGCCATAATGCCAAAACATAATCGGTATGTTATTGGGGATTTTTAACTAGGACTGTCAGAGACCTAGTCGGTAATAGTAAATGTATTAGAATTAAAAATAATGCTAATTTAATGCCAAAGCCTTGATATAAAATACCACTAATGCCAAATAATATCAAAGTGTTAAGATTAGTTTCAATACTAATTCTAACGCTAGACGTTTTTTAAAACAATAAAACTAATACGACACCTCTATTTATATTGGAATCCATTCTTGAAAAAAAAACAAAATAAATGATATTAACTTGAAGTATATCATGAATAATGGATAACATTTGTTAATTAACAGTTTCTAACAAAATACAAAAATCAATTATTATATATCTCATATTTGTGATGAAATACATGCATTCGATTTGAAATGATATCATGTATAAATAGTCTTTAAGCAATGTATCTCTAAGAAGATATGATAACTTTCTTTTTTGTTGCCCATGTTTTTCTCAGATTGTAGAGCGACTGAGGAGTATACGGTTTCAGCAGAAGCAATGACTACGTTTACATAAATGTGTGGCTGAGGAAGAAAAATAGACAACGTTTGTGAAAGAAACATCTTCACAATTTTTGTGAAACACGATCTGAAAGGAGTGTTGATAGTATAGAAGGTAAAAGTTTGCAACGCCCCCCGCTCCCTCCCCCCCCCCCCCCCCCCCCCACCACCGCCATACCCCCCCCCCTCCGCTCCCATCACACCTCCGCGCCGCAGACANTATCAACACTCCTTTCAGATCGTGTTTCACAAAAATTGTGAAGATGTTTCTTTCACAAACGTTGTCTATTTTTCTTCCTCAGCCACAGATCGTGACAAACATGCTCCGAGATCATCACTGACTGTGATAGACAGCTTCAAGGGCATATCGGAAATCATCTAGAATTAACACCTATTTGGAACATATATGGGATATTTTTTTTGTTGAACCTCTATACTGTAAAATAGACAATCATGAAGAAATATGCTCTCGACATGAATTAAAAACAAAACAATTTTTAGGGGATTGGCAACAACAACTATATCATGTTTCACATTTTAATCCCGCAGGGATTGGGCTAACAGATTTTGAGACTTTGATGATACTGTTGGCACACAAAAAATTCTAGATCTATGCAAAACCGTACACAGTAGTTACGTAAGCAGAAATTATCATGCGCTATGTATGCTTCATCTTGTTTGCACAATGTGATCCTTGAAGAAAGTCACTGGTCAATTAATTTTATAACTTTTATTGTTGTCTTTAAAGATCTTAATTACAAAGTTCGAATGTTTTATTTTACAAGCCGGTAAAACCTGTAGGTGGATACATGCAACTTCCGCTGATTTATGTTGAAGGACAATAGATGGGTTCACCTACAGCAGCATGCATTGTCATATGAGCAGCGCAATAATTTGAAACCATACCCTCTTGCATAGCTTGTATCACTTCCTCGTAAGCGTGACTCTGAGCTTCCATAGCCGCTTGATGCTCCTGCATATGGGACGTGCATGATGGATTGGTCATTGGCGAAGAATACATGCCAGGATAGGGTATATTTGGCGTTCTTCTTTGTAAATAATGACGTTATCCGTGATTATCCATTTAGAAAAGTAACAAGATCGAATTTAAAAGACGATATTTTCGTCTAGAAAAAAATCTGTAGAAGAAAGACGTATATTTATTATACAGTATATTATTTATTACTTTGTAACAGACATGCATTATCAAATACATTGCGCATTTTTCTTCTTCTTTCTCTACCCTTATGATTGTGCATTCATTTTCGAAAAACACGAAAAGCTGGACACTTTTTTACTTGAGCATTCTTCTTCACTCTTAAAATATGCTCTTCTTGCATTAGGTTTTCATCTTTTCCTGTATATTCGAATTGATGTTTTTGAAATCAACTCGATTTGATAAACATGTTAGCTTTTGCTCTTTGCTTTTCCTACAGCTTCTTATGCAGAAAAAGAAAGTCTCAAAACAATCTGTTATATCGAACTAGGTTCCCAGATACCCTTCAAAATTGCAATATTCTCTTATCTCTTCTTGTCTTCGAAACAAGAATGACATATCTATTCAACGTGAAATGTCATTTTCGGTTTCCATGTAAATATCTTCAGAGAGTAAAACGCGTCTAATCACCTAACAATATAATTTGAAAAATAAAAGAATTATTTTTCTCTGAGAAAGATTGGTTTTTTTTGGTATCATTTACAAGCGTTTTGATAAAGCAGATTATCTGTTTTTTCCTTACAAATAAAATTTTTAACTACTTCAATATTATTGACAAAAGCATAACCTTATTTGATGAAAATACAAGAATGGTATTCAAGGTTTGATCGGAAGTTTATTTATAGGAAATACTGTATTTTCAAACATCGCCTTTATTGTAAAAAAAAGGGTAGAATAATAAACCATTAAAGGATTTATTATTCTACTGTTTTTTTAGAGTATTCTACCGTTTTTCAGCTGTACTTGTCCCACGATAAACTCTTATACAATCGAAATCTACTTGTCTCTGTAACTAAAACGTTATCACACACAATCTACAATGTTCTTTAGATTAAAGCCGACGTGTACTGTGATTTTATCACGTTTTACCAGAATGCATTAGCTTCCACACATGGCGAGAGAAGAGAGATGTAGTGGGTGAGCACTGAAGTGCCTGCTAGTCAGGTGAAAAAATTTTCTTCAAGAAAACTTTTTAACTTCGGTTTACAGCTGTATTTTACTTTAAACTATAGGAAGTAGACTAAACTGTGATAAAAATAAGATCAGAGACTGAACAATAAAAGTCGCCATAATATATTGAGAGAAATACCTCGTGCTTGTAGCATTTCTTATAAAATACAAAATACCTTGTACTCACAGGCGGCTCATTGATTCTGCTAGTATAGCACCAACCTCTAAGTGGATGTACAAGAAAATGGCGACCTGACTTAATTGCTCTATTTAACAAATCGAGCTTTTGCAATACGTTGCCAATCTTTAAATGCACCCTCTTTTCTCGGCCAAGTTAAAATAATAACTGTATTTTGAAGTATCCAATTACTTGGTATTCATTGTAAAATAGAACATTCGAGAGAGAATAAAAGCAAAGATTAATCGTTAAGACTTGATATTTTCGTGAACGAGCGACAACTTTAAGGCAAATAGTATGAAATCTGTCTATATTAGTAAACGATCCCACACCTTTTTACTGTGTCCAAAGAAATACGATAGAATATAAAATATGAAGTGAAACTAGGATCATAAGTAGGTGTTTATTTGTCCTTAAGTGACCGTATTTTTGCATATATGGTTACGGAGATATACGATCGTATAATACGGTGCTATTGTTATACGTCACATCACTAATCTTCTTCTTCTTTCCACGTATGCTGGTCCAACTGAAAATGAATAAGTCAGCACAAGAAAAGTGTTGCTGTTTTGATTGGAATATTATTGGATGTACTGCAGTGAGATAGAGCTAGGGGAAATATTCTCACTAATTGCAACAAACGCACCATTTCAATGATGTGAATGAATGTCCATTTGTTCCAGGATCTGACTGGCCGAGTTCACAGTTCGATGTGTCTCTCTGATAACCATACACACAGCATATTATAATAGCTAGGGTGTGAATGTGGGGTGTGGGTGTGCGTGGTGTGGGTGTGGATGTGGGTGTGGGTGTGGGTGTGAATGTGGGTTTGAATGTAATTGTTGATGAAGCTGTCCATGAATAAATACTAATACCCACATCCCACACCCACAAGCCCACACCCACAAGCCCACACCCACAAGCCCACACCCACACTCCACACAGCATACCCCACACCCATACACCCACACCCACACCCTTCACATAAGCATACCAATGTGGGAAAAAAGCCAGTAATTTTGTCAACGATACATACATAGTGAAATCGGTTGCAAGCATACGAAGCAAATTTTTCATGCTTCAACGGTTCGCATAAACATACGTATGTGAGAAAAAAACCAAGTAATATTTTTAACGATAAATGCGTGGCGAAATCGGTGGCAGGTATGCAAAACAAAATTTTCATGCTCTAATGGTTCACATAAACATACCTAAGGGGGAAAAAAACCAAGTAATTTTGTCAACAATAAATACGTAGTGAAATCGGTTGCAAGCATACAAGACGGGTCCGTATCACTTTGCCGACACCACTTTGCCGACAAATGCTTTTGCCGACATGTACACTTTGTCGACAACTTGTTTTACAGACAAAATTTGTTAATATTAATAAAAACTGATTAATGTTTTTTAGAAAATTCTTTTAATCAAAATTACAAATAATCAAAGTGAAAGATTATGGGCAATGCCGCGAAGAAAATCCATAGTTGATCTATTACCACGGTCAGCAATAACATTTTGAATTCTGGATTCTTTTATCTCTTTATGTATATATATCACGTTCATGCCCGCATATACGTCCAATCTCGGACTAGCCTAGGCAATCTAAGATTCGCCTGAAAACAGTACGTCCAATGTGACATTGGCCTAGACCAATCCGAGATTGGACGCATTCAAGTATGAACGCTGACATATATATATCACTGTATCTACAATAAATTTTAATTTATTTTTGACTTCAATTTTTTGTCGGCGAAATAAATTGTCGGCAAAGTGATGCGTCGGCAAAGCTATTTTCCGTAAAGTGATTGCGACCCTACAAGACAAAGTTCGTAAACATCCTTATCACTTCATAAGTAAGTATATTTGATTTTTAACATGGTTAGAGTAGCGATAAATTTAAAGTTAAAATTTAAGAGTACCCAGAAGCAATAAAAAACGACGCTGTGGAAAATAAAACGTTATAGTTATCCGAATGTAATTTCGAGGAACCTCCGACTGCAGACACTCTGCATAGGTGATCGATACCCCTGGTTGAAGTTGCCATTACTAGTAAAACAGGCATATGGCAAGCCATATGAAATAGAGTGACTTTTATAATGCTTACATTACACCCTAGAATTATAATGGTAGACGACACAAAGCAGCAAATTCTATTATCCGTTTCAAATTAAAAGAAGGGTGAGTATTTTTTGAATAGCTTCTCATCGAAACTAGCTAGAAAATTGAGGTTTTCATCGTTGGAAAGAGGAAAGAAAACTGCATCGAACCTTGAATATCAGATTTCTCTGACAAGTTTTCTCAGGGACATCCGCCAAGTTTTTTAAAAAAGGAGGCTTTTTAACATGTTCAAAACGTCAATTTTTCGTCAAAAACTTTGAAAAAAGTGAATTTTTGATGGAAAATCTGCCGAAAACGCGTATTAAATTATGAATCACTTTTGACTAGCTTAACATTTTAATGCCGGACTTATATAGATTACTGAACTTTAGTCGTCGATTTTGGTTCACAACTCATACTTGCAATTCCAAAATTTTCACAAGACAAAATGTTTTCTGCTTCAAAAATTTAACGGGTAGCACTGAAAAAACTTGTCAGAAAAATACTGATATTCAAGATTCGATGCGGTTTGCTTTTCTCTTTCAAACGGTGAAAACCGCATCTCTCTATCTAGTTTATATCAGAAGTTATTCAAAATATACTCACCCTTCTTTTAATTTGAAATGAATAATAGAACGTTTAATAGAAGTTTTTAATGATACCGAGCCATCGAAAAAACGATTTGAACCTCGATAAACTCAATAAAAAGTTGAGATCTGAAGATCAAACTCTAGGTTCATATTCACACAAATGGAAAAGTTTCACGATTTTTCAAATTTAATACATTAGTGGAACTTTTTCGCGAAAACCACATCCACCCTGTTCTTATGTGTAAACATCGTTCCGAGAATGGGGTAGATGAACTTCGAGCCAATGAAGTTTTTGATTGAGGTGATATGAAGAAAGCTGTGCATGGTATACAGAATGATCTTATGCTTTTTCTACTAACAATAATTATCAAGTATTATATGTGATGAAACTATATTCAAATAAATAACTGGTCTTGAAAGGATTCTAAGTTTTTAAAATAAATGATTACTACCTGTAGGATGTACGGTGAATTTTGTTAATAGGAACTATATATTTCGGATAGGTCTTGACCAACTGATTGTTTTCTCTTGTTGTTGATAAAGTAATACTCATAGTTCATGAGCATAGGTCATTGATTTGGGCTATATATCTTTTATTGTTTCATATTTCCAGAGAGAGAGAGAGAAGATAAACGAGAACTGGATAGCAAAAAGTAAACAGAATTCTTAGTACTATACGCATTTATGTAGCATGCAAGAGAGAAGAGCTGAAATCAGATTTTTTTTGTTTTAACGGATTTTTTCCTAATTTTAGTGATTAATATTGGATGTTCGTGATTGAAATCCGGCAACTTTTGTTACATTAAATTTTCCAAACGAGCTATGAATATAGTCCTAGAATACGTATATTATTTACTGTCTCATTTTGGGGCACATATTAGATGATGGGACCGTTACTTAAATAGGTTATTATGATTTTGACTCCAAAAACTTGCATATTATATCAATATAATCTACTATAATAATTTTGAGATCTATTTGGTAAATGTCAGTGCGTAACGAGATACTATCAGACTCGCAACCGCGTCCGAAAAGCCGGTTAAGCAAAAGAAGTCCTATTTGAAGTTCTTCATCAAATTTTGTCTGTACTGGTGGTCATGCGAATTAGAACGTGACAAATGAAAACCATTATTTCCGTGAACGTATCTCAAAAGAAACAAAAAAAAATAATACTATTCCTTCAATCTGATATGGCTTAAAATATCTAACTAAAACGATAATTTCTAATCCGTCAGCATTTACCTAGTCGTTATCTTATGTAAATTTCATTTTAATTGATGGCCAGATTGACCAACAACTACAATGTAAGAAATAAGTGAATAATAATAAAGCATTACTATCCGTTTATTAGCATTAGATAAACCCCTTTTTTTAGCTTCATGAGCGTAATTTATCGTTGTTTAAGCCTTTTTCTTCATCAATCTTAGCAAGAGTATGTTATATATTGGAAAGCCATAAATCTTTTAGCTGCTTTTTTTTCTCAATAAATCATTTTTAGGTATATGGATGAGATAAACCCTTAGAGAAAAAGTTTTCTATTATACAATTTCATTTAAAACATGCAATAATAAAATATGTATCTGAGGATTTATTTCATTCATATATTCATAAATATTTTATTGAGAAAAAAATCAGTAATAGAATTTATGACATTCCAATATGTCACAAATTCTTACCAAGCTTGGTGAAGAAACAGGTTTATGCAACGGTAGCTTACGCTAATAAACCTAAAAAAGGGTTTATCTAATTCCAATAAAACGAATAATGAAGGTTAATTCTTCTCCACTTATTTTTTACAGTGTGAGCAAGAGAAGATTTAAAAGCGGTATAAATGCCCACATCTCCAAGCATATAGTTTTTAATGTTGGATACATCTTAAAATCATATTAATCTTGACAGTATTTTATACTTATCGAAACTAAGTGTCGTCAGAATAGAACAAGATGTACAGTTATTCTCAAGGAAGCCCATTCAATTATTTCTTGATTTGTAAGATTCAGATATCACCTATACGGATGGCTTAGTGAGACTAAAAAAAGTCCAGAGTCATTCATGCTTATGGTCTGTTAGTCACACGTTAGAGGGTTTTTGCCTCATAAGTGTAGCGGTGTCGAAAAACTCAAACAGCCCTAATTCAGTCTGAAATGTTATTGCAACACTGTACCGAAACGGCATGTTTCTTCTCACAAGTTTCTTATTGCATTTAGTCGCTTTCCAAATATCAGAATTTATTACTTTATATTGGTTATCCCTGTATTTCTATTACTCTAATGACTCTCAAGAATTTTCATTGCTTAATGCCAGTACCAGTCATGAATTAGTCATTTTCACTACTTATGACTAGTCATAAGAAATTAAAACTTGTGAAATTAATTACAGTGAAACTAGAAAACTATCAGGAATACACTCTATATTTGGTTTATGAAAAAGCAGATGAGCTTGGAACCCTTCTGATGATATAAACAAAGCAAATTGTGATAAAAAGTAAGAGTAGTATAGTGTCCTAGTATCTTATTTGTAAGCAGTGTATTATAAGCAGAAAAGGCTGTGTAACTATTGTTAGTCCTATTAAACTTCCCGCATATGTAAAAGACGAGCTTTGAATAGAGAAAACAATCTGAATAGTAGCTCTATTAAATCTCTATCTGATTTAAAGAATTGAATATAATAGCTCTTTTATTCATCGGAATATTGAATGGTTGCTATCTTTTAGACGTAGAGCTTGACAACGAAATGATTTCGTCAAGTGATAATGGGTTTCTAATCGTACATAAAATGTTGAAATCAAGAGGTGTTGCCAGATATCAGGCATCATCAAAACCGAATTGCACTTCCTGTTCGATTTTATAGATAGAAAAAAAAGAGCTAGAAATCAGCTTAATGAATGTCTACTGTCTACCTCATTTACCTTCTTTGTATAGATAAGCGAGTCCAATGTCCATGATACGCATGAGTTGGGTAATTCGCGTTCGAATATAAATCAAGCGTTGAGAGCTTACCATCGCTTCGAAAATCACCGCAAAAATTTTTTCACCAGCACTCCTTCCAGTATAAAAAAAATTCAGCTGAATTATACAATTCGCATTGAGCTGAGTTATCCCTGTAAATTATGGAAGAAAAAACATTTCATCTGAATTATATGACCTGAATTTAGATGCCCTATCCCTGTAAATTCTCGAAAACAAAAAGTTTCATGGAAATCATATATTTCGAGGGTGTGAGAGGCGGTGGGAGTGTGAGGCTGAGTGTGGGTGTAGGTGTTGATGTCTCCTTTACAGTTACACCCACATCCACTGCATTGGATCAGGTGGCGGAGAGGGCAGAAGGCTGACACACGCCGAGAACATTTTGTCAGGTGAGGGTGTGGGCGAGCACATTGACGCAAAATCACACACCGAGGATATCTCGCCGTTTGTGGGTGTGGTCGAGAACACTGACACACACATAGGGCATCTATTCATATGAAGGTGAGTGCAAGAACACTGATAGACACGGACACGCAGAGACAATATCCAGTCAGGTGAGCGTGGTGGGAAGAACACTGACACACAGAGGGCATCCCATCATGCCACACTGAAGGCAAAAATATTGAACAGATGAACTCTCTGCATCAGTGTTTGAGTCTTTGTTTGAATGTGACGAAGACATCCACACCCACCCTAACATTCATCAATATTCCGTATTTTTCTATCTGAATTTACAAGGATGCGTTATCTCAATTCGAATCATACAATTTAGATGAAAATTTGGTTTTCTGATAGGTTTAAGGGAGGTAGTTACCTGATTCTGATTATTACGGAGAGATTATTTTTTCTTGAGTAGTAGCGGCTCTATCCTTTTTCAAATTTCCATTTATAATTGAACTGGAATTAGGCATCTACTCATAATACGACTATTCATCCTGGAAAATCACGCACAACTACTGTAGCCAAAATATACATTTCATAAACTTGGACAATCTATTTAAATAACTTCATGCACCAGTTAACAAAGAAAAGAACAGCTTTTGATTACATTGATTTTTTTGACAAAATTTCATTCTTTTGTATTGCCTCCTGATATACCTGATTTTTCTGATTAGTTAAATTATTTCGATTAAAATGATGTTTTTCATTTAACACTGACTGTAAGTTAAAAAACATTACCTATTTTCTATTTGATAGCATGACCTTCATTACAAATTCGTTGTAAGTATTCCTTTTTTGCTATCTATCAATGGTAATACAATTGTATGTTTTTAGAATCTTCTATTATGAACAATGAATTTAGTTAAAGAAATAAATATGATTCTTTAGAACATTGATTAAATGAACAAAATTCTTATAAACGAGTTATAAGCCTTTTTCTTCTTCGTTACAGATTTGTGACACAAGTAGAGGCGACAGACAAGTGGGCGAAGTAATAGAAGAAAATAAAATAAAACAAAAATAACACCAGAAAAAGCCTTACATCAAGAATGAGTTCAGCGTCAAGTATATGTGACAATTGTGGTGATGTAAGATTTGATGAATTCATTGCCTTGTTTTGTTTAATTTTTATTTATTATTGTGTTTTTATAGGCAGGTCATGATGCATCACAGTGTTACAAGGGTTTTTCTCGACAAACACACACAGGATCAAGTACATGTGCCAATTGTGGTGATGTGAGATTTGATGAATTTTTCGCCTTGTTTTGTTTAATTTTTATTTATTATTGTATTTTTATAGGCAGGTCATGATGCAGATCATTGTTTCAAGGGTTTTGCTTGACAAACGGACTTTGGTCATCAGAGAAAATAATAATACTTTCTGAATTCTTCATTTTATTTTTGGTCCTATTCCCTTGATTAAGGAATTGACTTGGTCAAGAAAGACGTTATTCATATCCCCAAATAATTATACCTCTCTAACCTCTTGATTTTTATTGTATTTTGATTTGTCTAATTTTTCTTTTTTTTTATTCATCTAATTTTTCTTTAATTTACCTGATTAACACTTTAATATGGTCATGAAACATAATATTTAAACTCCAAAATACCCACAAATCCTTAATATTCTTGATTTTTTGTTTTGTTTTATTTTATTTTTGATACACTTGATTGAATATATACTATCGTCAATACGATAAATATTTAGCATAACCCTTTGAAGACCGAATTCTTTTAATCGCAAAGGGCGTGGATGTGGGGTGTGAGGTGTGGGTGTAGATGGTTTTTATCCTCCGCCAACCCACACCCACACTCATCTCACACCCCACACCCACCTCACACTCCACACCCTCTTAGTTGATAAAAATAAGATATTCGGAATCAGCGTAGTCACTTACCCCTTTCTCCATTAAGATCTTGAGAGGATACCTCTGATGGTAAGCAAAGAAAATTGGACAAACATCAATGCATTTTACATGCAAAAAAAAGAAGAAGAACATCCTCTCAAAGGAATTGAACCCGCGTCGCGTCAATCACGCTCTTAGTCACTCCCATACTTGCGATTCAATATGTTCTGTTCTTCTTTCCTTCTCGTTGTTATGTCGTCTATCGATGAACTAGAGCAAGACAATATTCAAATATAGCATTATCATTAATGATACTAATGTAAGTCATTTCTATTTAATACGAACAATGCCCATAGGAAAAAAATGGCGAAACATGATGTAATTTACATCATTTTAATGAAAAATGTTCCACAGAGACATCATGTCGAAAGTGAAAAATTTCGCAACGATTCCGCATGAAACTGACACTTTCATGCATGTTTTTCAAACTCATGCAATTTTTTCGAAAATCTCATTCCATCAAAGCAATTAAATTTACATAATTATTATGCCAAGGAAATCATTAACACGCATCAAAATCTTTTCCTGAAAAGAATTAAAAGGATATGGGTGTGGGTAGGCGGGGTGGGTGTGTGGGTATGGGAGTGGGTGTGTGTGGGTGTGGGTGTGGGTATGGGTGTATGTGGGTGTGGGCATGTGGATGTGGTGGGTGTAGGTGTGGGTGTGTATATCATTCTGCGTGTGAGGAGAAGAACTATGCACACACCCACACCCACCCACACCCCACACCCACAATTTTCAGATAGTTTTCGTAGTTTTATCGACGGAAGAAAAGAATCTATTTTAGTGCATATAGAACTTCATCAAGAAAATTGGTTTAGATTACAGCGATTTTTCATTTGAAGATAAACTCGTTATAATCTTATATATTGAACAATAGTAAATGCCAAGTTCTATCTTTGTCTATTGGCATATGAATATAGGTATTAACATTGACAATCACATTTGTATCATCCTTTTTTTTAAATTGGTTCAATCTTGTGAATTGTATGATTATCATACAAGATAGATTTACTCTATTTGGATGCTTAGATATCGAATATGGATAAATATTCATTTAAATAGTATTAATAACATTCTTCTATGATATGACATACAAATCTAAAGAAAAATTATTTTCAATGATATTCAAAAAATGAATGAACTATTCAGCAGAAAATTTCTCTTGGACTAATTAATTGTTAAAATGTGTCTAAATTCATTGACTGTTCATATGATTTCTAAGTATATTTTTAAGTATGTAAGGTATACAATTTTGAAGATAGCAAATTAAGCATAAAAATTTAGAAAAAGTAATTATTTTTACAAAAAGAAACAGTTAAAATAAACTTTTTTTTTCAATCTATAAAATACCTAAGTCTAACGTATCTGCTCTCAAGTTGAACAAAGCTTTGAAAATATTCCTTCAATATTTCAGACAAAATTTCATTCAAGCTACTAACCATAAGAATTTACATTTTCATTTAATGATAACAAAAAAAAACAGTATTTGATATGTATAAGCATTGAACACTTTCACTATAAAAGAAAAATTGAAAAAGAAATTCCTTTTCTTACGTCATATTATCATAATCTAGTTTGTGCTTAAAATAAAAATACGATGCTGGGTGTGGGTGTGGGTGTCATTCTAGATGTTGTCTCCATCCACATCCACCCACACCCACACCCCACACTAGAGTCCTGCGAGAACAACATTTTTTGGTTCCCATTTCCTATTCCCATTCCCGAAGAAAAAAAAAATCTTCCCATTCCCGTATTCCCATTCCCTAAAAAAAATGTTATTCCCATTCCCATGTTCCCATTCCCTAAGGTTTTCTAAAGCTCTATACATTTATGAGAGAAAGTGTTGTTGCCATATATCAGCTGCTCGCTACGTACTGTTAAATAAATTAAAAGTACTATGATGATTGGAGAAACATTTGGCTAAACATACTACTGAGATTTGTCTTTTTACAAGTATTAAAAAAAATCAGTTCTGCTCAATTCTGTTTATATTAAATAAATGAAATATCTTTAACAAATAATAGTTATCTCCATCATCAATTGAACAAATGAAAAACCGAAAAAATAATAGCACATCAACTACACCAATGAGAAAACGAATGTATTCAAAAAAAGAAGATGATGATAATGATGTATCACAAGATGATCTTGACAATATCACATTCGGAGTTGATGAAGAAAAAGAAAATAATAGTTGTAATGATTGAATTACGATTTAGTAAACAATAAATGAATCTGTCTATGTTTTGTTGATAGAAATTCGTTATTCTTCTGTTAATGTTATATGAATAACAATAGTTATCAAAAATAAACAGCTATTACATAGAAATATTCTTATTGTATTAAAATAAGATAGAATAAATTTAGGGAACATCAAGTTTTACCTTTGTTCCCATTCCCATGTTCCCATTCCCTAAGTCTAAATGGGAATTCCCATTCCCCTTCCCACGGGAATGGGAATAGGAAAATTAGGGGAAAAAGTCGTTCCCGCAGGACACTACCCCACACCCACACCCACCCACACCCACACCCACACCCACACCCTCTTCAGGAAAGTTTGAATACATACAATTAGGAGTAATCGCCCACGCACAGATCAGTAGTAATGTTTATTTGGAGTTTCACAACGATTCGAAGTGAATAAATCTGGATTTCAAGATTTCATAACTTGCCGTAATGCATCGCGTAGAAGCGTTATCTCAGCGATCACGATTTATTCACTTCCAATTGTTTTAAAACTTCAAACAAATATTACCACTGATCTCAGCGTGAACAATTACTCCTACTTGGATGTATTCTAACTTGTCTTAAAGCTATTTGATCAATTTCGAAGCCCTTGAAAAAACGCTCATTACTTCTGAACAGAATAAGCTAACGAGGTCGATCTTGTATAGATCGGGGTGTGGGTGTGGGTGTGGGTGTGGGTATGCGGGTGTGGGTGTGGGTATGCGGGTGTGGGTGGGTGTGGGTATGTGGGTGTGGGTGTGTGTGGGTGTGGATATGTGGGTGTGGGTGTGGGCGGGTATGGGTATGTGGGTGTGGGTGTGTGGGTAAGTGAATGAAGAGAAGACCGACACCTACACCCACACGCAGCCATACCAACACCCACACCCACACCCACACTCACACCCACGCCCCACACCCACACACCCACACCCTCACATGCAGCTACACCCACACACCCACACCCTCACATGCAGCTACACCCATACCCCACAACTAAGGACAGCTACTGGTAGTTTTCTGTATTATACATAGAAAAAGGGTATAATATGGGCTCATGAACTTGACTTATGCTCACTACACACGACCTGAAACGTATGATAGGTAATTCGTCATAAAGAAGCAACAACAGACGTGAATGGTGAAAATAAATAAAATACAAAACAACATGGTTGCAAAAGAACACAACTCCAGCAATGAAATGTATGGCGTACATTTATTACGCATTACAAGCATATTGTGAAATAAATGACGTATTCTCCGATAAACATAAAAAACGTGTGTTGCTGGAAAGATGCAATTTCTAAATCCATGTCACACACTATGCTGACGTTTTTATTTGCATAAAGAAAATATTTCTCACTTCGACTCTTTCTCAACATTGGATAGTGGATATTTAAGTCTAATTTTAATCATCATGGACGTATCATCAGTGAGCGAAATTAAATCTACTGACAATGAACAACAATATGAAATGATCCACACAACTAAAAACGAACCAAAAATAATTGTTCTTTGTTTTAATCCAAATAATGAATTATATAAAAAAACGGAAGGTTTCGGACGACGATTACACCAAATCATTGATAATATTGTATCTCATACTGTATTAGAATCATGTATTAATTTTATTCGATCAATTGAAAAAGAAAAAATCTTCTTAATCGTTTCAGCTGCATCTGCTCTTCAATTCCTACATCATATTACTAATCTGGATCAAATCATCAGTATCTTTATATTTTGCTTGAACAATGATCAATATAACCATTTATCTTTTAAAGATTCAAAAATAGTTGGTATTTATGATGAACTTGGTTTATTGTGTTTATCAATTCAAGAACAAATCAATCTTATTGAAAAACGATTCCATACATGGAGTTTTTTTGATCATGAAGAATACGCGATCAAAGATTTATCAAAACAATCAAGTGATTTTCTATGGCTTCATCTTTTTCATGATTTTCTCTTACAATTACCAATCAATCAACAAGTCAAAAGGCAGAAAATTCATCCATGTCATCATTATTGTGGCAGCAATGTTAAAGAACTCACATTGATGGACGAATTGGAAGAAGAATATCAACCAAATGAAGCTATTCGTTGGTTTATGAAACATTCATTTCTTCGAAAGATGATTAACAAAGCATTGCGAACGGAAGACACTAATGAACTTTATACATTAAGATATTTCCTTAGTGATTTAGTGCAAAATCTCAGACATGAACATCACCAAATTATTCAGTCTGATCGAGAAGATTTAATTGTTTATCGAGGAATGAAATTATCGAACGATGAATTTAATCAATTGCAAGAAAATCAAGGTAAAATTATGTCAATGAAAGGATTTTTGATGGCAAATACTCAACGATCATCAGCACTAGCTTTTTTGACATCATCTACACGACAAACTGATTTTATTTCTGCGCTGTTTGAAATTGAATGTAATGTAAAAGAAGTTGGTGACAGCATTATATTTGCTCAAATCACTCAATCTAATGAATTAAAGTGCCAAGATACGATTCTCTTTAATTTAAACGCAACTTTTAGGTTGGAAGCTATTGAAAAGGATCAACAAATGTGGATTATTAAATTAAATGCAGTCAATGATGGACGAACCATTACACAAAAATATATTGATGATACGCATCGTCAAATCGAAGATCTAAGTGTTCCAATTATATTTGGTAAACTAATTTGCGATATGAGTCAATGGAATCAATCACAAATATACTTTCAACATTTATTCAATGATCAACATAATGAAGATTTAGCATGGATACAACATTCGATTGGTCAAGCTTACTATTGGAAAGGAGAATTGAATGAAGCACGCATATATTATGATCATGCTTATCAACGAATGATGCAGAGTGAACCAGCTCGTAGCAAAGACTCGGCTATCGTACTCTCTGATATCGGTGAAATATTGTATTTACTGGGCAAATACGAAGAGGCCTACGACTTTCATCATCAAGCATTGACAATTCGAAAGAAATATTACCCCTCTAATCATGCATATATTGCCACTAGTCTAAAAAACATTGGTTTTGTTTACTATCGACAAAAAAAATACGATGAAGCTTTCGTTTGTTTTAAACAAGCATTAGCAATTCGAGAAGAATATTATAACTCCTTTCATGTCAATATTGCTACAAGTCTAAATAATCTTGGTTATATTTTCATGAATCGCAGAAAGTATGATGAAGCACTTGACTACTATCAACGAGCAATGTCAATATACAATAAATGTTATCCATCAGGTCATGTATACATTGCTTCTACTCTAAACAATATCAGTCATATTTTCTATCGACAAGACAAATACGATGAAGCTCTTGATATTGCTCAACAGGCATTAACAATGCAAAATAAATATCATTCTTTTGATCATATCGATATAACTACGAGTTTGATCAATATAGGAAATATTAAATATGATCAGGAAAAGTACGATGAATCTCTGGAGTTACATCAGCAGGTACTAGCAATAGAGATGAAATATTATTCTTCGGGTCACTTAGACATTGTTGATATTTTGAATAATATTGGTGACACTCAACTAAACGGGAAAGAAAATTATGATAAAGCTCTTCGTTTTCATCAACAAGCTCTTACTATGCTAAAGACATATTATCCATCGTATTATGCACATATTGCTATGACAATCAACTACATTGGCAATATTTATTATAAACAAAGAAAAAACAATGAAGCACTTGATCTATATGATCAAGCACTAAAAATGCAAGAACAATATTATTTATCTGATCACATCGACATGATTTCCATTCTTGATAACATTAGCTACATTTTGAGAGTTCAAAAAAAGTATGATGATGCTCTTCTTGTTTGTCAACGATCATTAACAATACAACAAAATCATCATTCATCAGATCATAAAGAAATCAGTAATACTCTCAAAAATATTGGCATTATCCTATATAAGCAAGGAAAATATGATGAAGCATTTGATTTTCATCAACGAGCATTGAATATTCTCAAAACCCCTCACTCATCTAATTATGTAAATATTGCCAATAATTACTATCAAATAGCAAAGATTCGAATTCTTCAAAAAAAATATGATGAAGCCATCAATTTTTGCCAACAAGCATTGGAAATTCACGAGAAATATTCTTCATTTCGACATAAAGTTATCCCCGATAGTCTAATGGATATTGGCTATGTTAAATGTGAACAAAGAAAATTTGATGAGGCTATCGATTATTATCATCGAACAATAGCTAAACTTGAAGAATTCCACCCTGATAAGTATATAAGTATTGTTGTATGTCTGGAAAATATAGGAATGATTTGGAAGCAAAAACGATCTTATGAGCGTTCAATAGAATATTTTGGAAAATGTTTAAAAATTATAGAAGCTAATCGTCCTTTCACTGAAGTAACCATAATTTCCACTCTTCTGGCTCTTGGTGAAGTGCATCAAATTCGAGGTGAATATGACCTGTCTCTTGCATATGAATTGAAATGTTTTTTACTACGTGAAAAAGTTCTTCCATCAAATCATCAAGATATTGGCGAAAGTTTGTCTAACATCGGTCAATGTTATGATCATCTACATCAACGTAAGCTGGCACTTGACTATTATAGACGAGCGTTAGTTATTTATGAACAATGTTTACCGTATGGGCATCAAGCTCGATCGGATATAGAGTTAAAAATTGAGCAACTTTCCAAATAAACAGAAGCAAACAACGTATAAATATGCTTAGAACTCAACAAATTTTGCATTTTTGTGTGTAATTTTCTTTCTAAAAGCTGTGTAAAATGTCTTGATTTCGTGGCAATATATCTTTATTGTGATTCAGAATGATTGTGGATTCACTTTCATAGTTTACAACACAATATGTTTAGTTAATCATTTTTCAGCATTCAGAAGAATGAGTTATGACTTCAACTGCTTTACTGAAATTCCAGAAAAAAGCGTCTAAGTTATTTTATAGATTCTGAATTAACTTATAATTGGTGCGGCACAATAAATGGCGGTCTCAGTATTTTTTCAATATCTCAATCTCTCTCAATTTCGAAATAATTTTTTTTATCAAAAAGATTCAGCCTTGAAGGTGTGGGTGTAGGTATGGGTCGAAGTATTCCTTTAGTCTACATCCACGCCCTTTTAGAATTAATTATTGTTTTATTAGAAATTATTTAAATTTAAAAATGAAAATGTTCATTTATTTTTCTATTTTAAATCATTATATTGAATCCATAATATTCACTAAATATCTATTATTAGTGAGTATTTTTGTTTTTGTTATTGTTAAAACAGTTTTTCGTTTTAATTTGTGATTATCTTTTTTAAATCAATATTTAACATTTAAACGTATTAAATATTTGCTTTTAGTTTATTCGATGAATTAATGAATATATAATATTTTTTTTAATATAATTAAACGAGCAAATGTAAGGAATATATTGCATGCTTGACGAAGTAACAAAATTACTCATGACATGTCATGATTATTCATATATTTTTTTACATGTACAACATATTTACTCATTACAGTCATAGAAATACAAGGAATAAAGTCCAACTTTATCTTTAAAATAAAATCGTTATATGTATGTGTAAATATGTACATCAAATCATGACAAAATCAAAGAAAAAGAAATGTCGAGACATGTATTTTGTTTAAACGCCTCCATTGACTTAATGAGTAATTTTTGGTTACGCTTCAAAAAATTTTTATTACTCATATTTGTTAAATCATAATAACAGCAAGATCGTATATAAATAGACAAAAATGAAACCTGTTTTTATTTATTGATCAAAACAGAAAAATATTCCTCAGTACTCTACGTATTTAGTAATACATTAAGTATGTATGATTTCAATCCTAATATAGCTTTGAAACTTAGATGTGATCAAGAGATTGAAACGCATATTTCCGACAGATTAAACAGTAAGCATCATAAAATGTTATTCTTAATATTATTAGAATATGATTTATTTTTAACTTTTATTATATTGATATGAGCCATGGCTACCAAAACTATTCAAAAAGGTTTATTTTCGATTGTTTTTTTTTCGTTGTCTTTGTCATAGAAAAGAATGTAAATAATGATTCGAATAGAGAAAAATATACACAAAAACAATACATCTAAATATTCTGATTACTAGAAAGCTGCATCACTAGTTTTCAGAACCTAGTACCAACAAATATAATTTTATGCAGATGTCATGGAACGATCGAACAAATGATTCCCTGAAAAAAAATGAAATGTCTCCAAGTTTTCTACGAGTGTTTTTCGCTGACACATAGTAATCTTGCAGAAGTCTACGAAGATATTTATCTACTTTTTTCTATGAAATATTTTACTCGGGACTTTCAATCCGATTGTTGTACGTCAGCAAAACAAGCTTCACACAGAGCTAGAAAACATTTTATCTTGAAAAGTATAGTTTGTTCTATCGTTTCGTTTTCTCTGAAAAAAATAAAATTTGTGTCTTCTAGGTGCTGACAAGTGGCGGTTCCGCTTTCGGAATCTGGTAGTCGCTTCATTTTCGTATATTTTTGTTGCGTATATACACACATTCCGCTATCGAGGCAGATATTCTAAAACCAATTGGACTAGAAACGACATCTCTATCTCCATTTAGTGTCGAAGTGTTACCTCACTGACGTTAACAGACTTTTTTGTGATTTCAATAGGGGAGCTAATTGAAAATAAATCTTATTGAATAATTGTCGTAGCTGCTGCATACATGAACAGTTTTGATTAGTTCGTTTACAATTTTCAAAGCACTATATTAATAGAGATTGAGTCACTTTTTTTGTGACGAACTGTCCATAATATGTATATATCCATATTTTCACTCTCACGTTCATTGCATATTTCCAAAATGGATGAGTATCATTCTCAGCTTCTGTTGAAGGTGCAGCGAGCCGTTTACGACTGTTTTTTTTAATCAAATTTGAACACAAAATGATTTCGCCACAGATCGAGACAGACGAATTCTTTCATAAAGCATAACTTCATCATCATATAGATTTTCAATACTTTCACCCCCTTCTCTATTTATTAGTGTAGACAAATTCCATTCTGCTCATCAATAAGAAGCTTCACTTGCAGAATTTCTGAATAATTCTATTACTCAAAAGTGTCAATCAGTAGGACAACTTCTTTCTCAAAAGAGAAAGCAATGTTTCTATCCAAAATCTGTCTCACTAAAGCTTTCTGAGCATTGGTTTGTCGTTAAGATAATGATCTATATACCACAATTGGCGAGGAAAATACCCTCCCAAACGAACAAAATTTATCTGCTGTTTACTTCAAATCAAAATTTGTCGAGTTGGCTGCTTGTTTTATTTTGATTCGTACACTCACCTTTTTTCCAACTATAAAGACACCATGGACACGCTTACGAAGAATCTCAACGACTGCATCGAAAAACGCTCGAGTTCTAAATTTTATTCTGTTGCCATAAGGCACTTGTGACAGAATTTGGCATTCGTTCTTTGAGAGTTGTACCTTTCAAAATGACAAAATGATATCAGAATACAGAGACTCTATTTCTAATAGTGTATGAGAATGTTGCTTTGTTTTTTCGTTGTAGATGAACGATTTCATCGCTTGAATACTCGAGTAACTTATCAAAGACAAAATAAGTATACAGTGAGGTGCCCAATCATCTGCACCTCCATTTATTATTACGAACGATAAATCAAAATCATCATTCTTCAATTATTCGTTATCCATTTGGAAACAAATTCTGACTTTCGCTCTATATCATGCTTATAGGTATCATTTGCTTATTGATTATCGTTCCATCACATGTTATCATTGCTCGTCCTTCGTTTGATTCGATCTTTCATTCAACTGGTGCCAAAGTAAAAGCAATTGACTCAATTACCGGTCTTCCAGCACATTCGGATCTCTTTCGACATACGATCGATATAACTAACAGTGATATTATACATGAAAAACGTTTACCCACTAATGTTCGTCAGATTAAATTCCATGTTGACGCTAAATTACATCCAACAGCATGTATTGCTCTTGATCCTATCGCATCTCTTGAATTCGTTCAGTGTCTATTTGAAAGTCAGCAACAGCTTGTGCTAACATTTCATTCCAGTGATCATGCTCACGTCATTTATAAGAAATGGATTGTATCAGATGCCAAATATGTTAATGGTGGCCCTGAGTGGGGTTGTCGTAATGTAACAACAGGTGAGCCAACAGTGATTTTTCAACGGATATCAATGTTTCGACTCGAAAATAGACAGATTATTATCGAAACTGTCAAGAATACTAATATAAGTCCACTATTATGCTTTACCGATATTTCGATGCACTTAACATTGGAACATCGTAATGAAAGACCGCAAATATCAGCGCCACCCAAACAAGAAACTGAAGTGACATTGCACAAGTCAAGATCTATATTTAGTCAATGGAGTTTCGATCCACAAAAGCCTCATGATGGAGAAATCTTTTATCCCGGACAAACGATCGATGTGACTTGGTCGTATTCGAATATGGACGGAACAACTAATCTTGAAATCGTACTTTATCGAAAACGGCTTCTGTTCGACGCTGAAATAAGTAGATTGAGTACGAAAATCAATGCTGTCCGATCATCTTTTATGGTCCCTGCTACTTTGGACACATCATCGAGCGATCAATACTACTTTAAATTTCGCTTTTTCTATTCATTGATACCGTATCAGAAAACAAGTGCTCTTTTCTATATTCCAACGTTACCATCTATCATTCCAGGAACACCACCCACTGTCAACGATGTGTTTTATCCAGGTGACACAGTGCCACTATCCTGGCAAAGTGTGAATTTTGCAGCGACATCACAAATTACTGTACGCTTTTGTCGAGCACGTCCAATCATACCAGATTCTACGTTAGCTACTTTCACAGTTTTGGCTACAGCCAATGCGTACAACTACACGATTTCCTCTTCCTTAGATCGTGCAGATAATGATGAATATTACTACTTTGAGTTTGACTGTAAGTTGATCATAAATTTGCTATTGAGGTTTTCTTCTTATTTATCATGTTTAGACTGTACATCATGGTTCTCGTTGAATTGCAAAAAGGCCACAAATAGTTTCTTTGTGCCAATTCGACCTTTTTTACTTCCAACATTTCCAAGTATTGGCGATCGGTTCTCACCATTACAATCGTTGATACTCAAGTGGACTAGTGCCAACTTTGCTAATGTCAATGATCTACTTACGATCAAGCTTCGTCGTAATAATTTTTTGCTGCCTGACAGTGACATTGACACATTCACATGCACAGTAAATTCAAGCGGCTCATGTTCACGAACTTTACCAGATGTTGAAAAGACGTTCTCCTACTATTATTTTGAGTTCAATTGGTGTAAACATTGGTATTCAACAGACTGTAAAGCAAAAAGTAACCAATTTTCCATTCCAACACACTTTATTGGGTCATGGAATTATGATGAGCAACGAGGCCAATACTTGGAAAT
>CAJNSZ010000394.1:0-27045 GCA_905329745.1 Rotaria sp. Silwood2 | reverse complement strand
TGTCGGTGTGGGTGTGGGTGTGGGTGTGGGTGTGGGGGTGGGTGTGGGCGTGGGTGTAGGTGTGGGTGTGGGTGTGGGTGTGGGTGCGTGTAGGTTTTGTTGTCATCTTCTTCACACCCACACCCACACCGACATGCACATCCACAACCACACCCTAATCCACACCCACACCCACACCCGCACCCACACCCACACCCTTCTTATGAAAAAATTTCATCGTGTCAAATGGAAATTTGCTGTCCTTCGATTTGGCACTGAACAAAAAAAGCCTTAAATCTCTAGGACATGAATCGATATATGATACTGTTGAATCAGCAACAAGCGCAACTACTATCACTGAAACACTTAATCTCCAAGAAAAATAATTGGCACGAGGTCAGTACATTCTCGAAACGTTTACTACGGACGAAAAAACACTACCTGCAACCGCTTTGAAACAAATCGCCGAAAGTAAAGAACTTTTCGGTAGTAGAGTGAAACCTTATGTCAAACGTTTTATAATTATGATCACTGACGGTATCTCAGCTCAAACAGATACAGACTTATTTACAACTGAATTACAAAACGCACATGCTGATCTTTATATGGTTTGTATTATACCCGAAGTACCGAAAGCTGACGATAGCAAATACTCCGACGACTATAAGAAATTCGATCTTGAACACAAGAAAAAAGGGAAAGAATTCATACAACGTGTAGCACCTGAACGAAATCAATTAATTGAAATCGGACAATTGGATACTTTAACAAAAACAGTTGTTGCTGATCTCATTGGCATTATCGAACAATTGATTTTGGATTATACAAATCCTTCTATTGCTCGTCAAACTACTACATCGACGAACAATGCAATTAAATTTCAACCATTACACGCCTTCACATTATCGGATGTAAGAAATGTCGATTTATGGAGACATCCGGAAATTGCATACACCGGCCAATTCTATGTGAACGATTCCAGACAAAAACTTGAACAGCAAGCACTACAACAATAAATGGATATTGACTTTTCAATTGCTTCAAATGAATTCATATAAAATTTTGATAAAACAATGGAGGGACTTGAAAAAAGCTATTCAAATTTGGAACTGCATGACAACGTACTTGTGGATACAGATAAAGTCTTACAACAAGTGGAACAACAACTCGAAACATATATTGGTGAAATGGTACGAACAATGGACGACAACGTTCTTCCAGCTTATAAGCCAACACAATCTCTGCCAGATACAAGAGACAATCGATTATTAATTCCAGGTATTGTTAAATTTATTTGTACCCAAGGGCAATACAGTAGAATCTATTTAAACCAAAGTGGTTCACAAAAACCAGAATATCGTATTGCAATTCTTCTTGATCAATCGGNGCTATCGAATGGGCTATAATAAAAGTTGGCTGCTCCTGACTTTATAGATGAAAGGTTGATCGCAAAGAATCGTTCTAATGATGAATGTATGGGTGTGGAAATCCTCAAATATACTGGAAGTATAACTCGAATCGAGTATCAAAGTATTCGCCGTGAAAAGTTCTTCCATCCTATGTATGATTGTGATGAGTTCTGTTTGAAAAGTGCTATGGGCCAAATCACGTTCTTATGCGCCCCTGTCCTTATCTAGTGCTTGGCGAAATCGGTGTTTGATTATTCGAATGCAACCATTAGATGATGAATTGATTTTTGACAATATTAAACAACACGATCTAGCTGACATAGTTAAAGGAGAATTGCAAGGTATTAACGGTGGACAAGAACTAGCACATATATTGTTACGAACACATGCATCAGCAAAAAAATTTTCAAATGAAAAAGAATTACAATTTATTACATCTTATCAATTATCCTATCAAAATATCAAACGTTCAGCACGTATATTACGAACATATGTTTCGAATAAACATGATCCAGTATTTGCTTTAAAACCAGCTATCTTTCGAAGTTATCTTGATCCTATATTGAATATTATTGGTAAAGCTTCCTTAATTAAAGCATTGGCTCAACATTTATTGGATCCTGAATTAAATAAAGCATCATATACTACTCTACCAATGCTGACAATGGAAGATCGACAACAACAAATGGCTTGGTATGCTCCAGCGCAAAATCTTAATGAATTGATTGCATCTGTTGAAGAGTGTACAATTGATCTTCATCTGAGAATAATCAATAATCATATGTATGAGGACATATGCAAAAAACAAGAATTTATTGATTATGGTGTAAATTTACTTGATTATCTTCAACCATTAGTTAAAACTAAGCAAGAAAATGAATCCGATGAAGGACTCTATTCACAAGCATCAATGATTCGATCAAAAATTTTGATAGACGATACACAACAATCAATAGCATTCAGTTCTGATTTGAAAAAATGGTTATCAAAAACACATCAGTATTTATATTCGAACAAAATCATACTCTCATTCGATAATATTGACGATTCATTAAATTTATTAGATGTAACTATTAAAGAATGTTACAAACAAATTCTTGAATTTGCTCAAGAAACATCATTTATCGATGCACAATATCGTCTTACGAAGTTACAACAAGTAAATAATACAATTCATCAACTTTCATCATTATCAAGAAAATTACAGCTTATTTGTAAATTATCACATTCATCAAATACACTCAAATGGTGTACTCAGATTCAAGAGCATCTTAATACACTTTTAATTACCGAAACATATATGAAATGGGTCGCTTTTCCATGTCAACCAATGGCAAAGAATGATTTACATATTGTTTCACAAACACAAGAATCAATTCGTCAACGTAATCAAATAAATTTAGACAACGATGATAATGAATTTAATTTAGCTTTAAAATTAATAAATGTTCATCTACAAAAAGTACAATCAATTCCAATAATTTCTTCAGCTGATCAACGATTGGATATTATGTTGAAATTATATCAATATTTATCCGTTATGGAAGATGACAAATATATTTTATTAGCTGCTTCGAAATTAGAATTAAATGTTGCATGTAAACTTGCTATGAATTTTATGATTAAGCCACAATTCATTGAAAAGATGGATGAACAACAAACATTATTAAATTCTTCGAATTTACTTGCTAGTTTAAATTGTTTATATTTTATTCATACGATTCTTCATGATATCTATACTGAACTAGTATCATGTCATAGTCAACTCGATAAAATCACTCATCAATATGATTCAGAAAAAGCAAAATTAATCGATAATGTGAGTAATATCGATTATGAAATTGAAAAGATTTATGAAAAAAGAAGACGATTATTCGAACCCGAATCAAGTGAAGAAACAATTAATGTCGACGAAGAATTAACTAAGCTTCAAGATGAAGAAAATAAATTAGAAGATAAAAAAGCAAGACATTTTAGTACATTGAAAGCGATTGAACGTATATATGAAAATGTATATACTTTATTTTTACCGCTACGAGAAAGTTTAAAAAAATTTCAAGCAAACGGATGGCTACAAACTATACGTGAATATGGTCGACGTCGACAAGAAAATAGTATTATTGAATTACTTGAAAGTATATCAAAAATTTATATAAAAGAATATGATTTAAATCAAACTTATTCGTCTTCGAATAAAATTGATGAAGAAAATAAACAATTAAAATCTGATGTTTTACGACAATTTGTTTTTAATCAGATAAATTTTGATGATATAAACACATCACATGGACGTTCGAGTCTGACTATCATGCAACTTATTTATCCAAATTTATTTCAACAAAATATGTTAATATATATTTTAAAAGAAGATACATTAGCATCAATAATCAATAAATGCTTGGAAACAGAAACTACAATTGATATTCTTATCAATGTACAATTAACAAATCTTTTACTTGTTGATAAACGTAAATATAATCGATATTCTACAAATGAAACAGGAGTGGCACGTTTAAATGAGCAACTCATTCTTCGACATTTTGCTCTCGATTATGGAAGTGCTCAAGCACCACTTGATGATATTTTTATTCAATTTGCTGATCGTTTTATTAACGAAGTAAAGCAACGATCTATGAATTCTGATATAGATACTCAAAGAAAAATTATTCAAATTGAAATTGATGCCACTATTTTTCATTTTGCTTTACCATGTCTAGTTGAAAAGATATTTCAACATGGAAATATTAATGATATTGATAATTTAATAATCGAACCAAATCATATTGAACAATTGAATCGAGACATTCAAGGATGGATACAAGAACAACGATTAGCAGGTACAATTCGAACTGAACAACAAATCTACGAAAATCAAGTTGAAAATGATATTCATAAAGATATAACATTTTTCTTAAATATTATCGAACAATCAGAAATTATTCGAAAACAAACATTAACATCAACAGATATTAATATTCGAGAACTTGTTAAAACAGTTACTAAAGCAAGAACAACTCTCACACGACCAACTATTGAAAAACTTGAGAAAAAATTAGATGAAACTTTACTCATGTGTATACCTAAAGAACCAATTGCTAAAGCACGAACATTAGCTATTGTTGAAGGAAAACAATTCCGTTATCCAGTTTTAAATCTTTTGAAATCCCATCTTTCGGATTCTGAAACAAAATTTCATGCATTTATTTCAACATTTATCGATCGTATACATATGATACAAGCAAAATTACTACAAATTCTTTTAATACATCGATCGAATATGAATGAAATCGATCTTTATAAAAAATCACATCAAATATCAAAATTATTAATTTCAATTGTTGAATTTGTTATGAATAATATTGATGCATATGGACTTAAAATATCAGTTGAAAATTTCTATGAAAATATTAAATCATTCGAAGGTGAAATTCTCAAACAAGTAGCACATACACAATTTAAAACAGAAGAAGAATTAACAGTAGAAGATACTATGAACTTTAAACTATTTACTAGAATTGAACTAGAAAATGCTATTCAACATGCTGTAACAGATCCAACTGCAAATAACAATGTTACAACAGATCCAATAAATATTAATCAACCAGAAACAAAATTAGTTAAAAAGAATGCAGAAGAAACAATGCTTGAACGTCAAAATGATGAATTATCGAAAGTTGAAAAAGAATTAGAACAATTAAGACAATTGGCTAAACAGAATGATCTATCGAGAATACAGTATGCAATTGTTATGTTACTCATGGAATTGAACGACATAAAACGTAATAAAACTGTATTGAATGAAGTAAGTTTATTGAAATGGCGGAATTATCCAAAACAATTACAACGTCGAATTGCAAGTGAATCTATTGAACATAAAAAAATAGATATTTTCAATATAAAACGAGTAAAATATGAAAAATCAATGGATATTATGCAGGAGATGCTGGAGAAAACCATAAGAAATCCAAGTCAAACCGGATATCAATTTTCAGATGATCGAGATAATCTTTTGGCTTTAGTGAAATCTTTAACAGATGAAAAATGTTCAGAGAAAGAATCGGTATTAGAATTTTTAACTGATTATTTTCATGAGCAAACATTTGAATCAATGTGGGCATATGTTGAAAAATTGATCTATGAATTTTGTTTACCAACCGAACAAAATTTATCAGTTCAATTGATTATTGATAATTTAAAAAATTTAATGGCCATATTTATCTTTCTTGATTCGACATCATTAGCCGAAATATGTAAAGAATTATTACAATTTTGTCAAGAACATGCACATGATCAAACTGAACAATTTCATTTACCAGCACCGAAATTAGAACTACTTCGAACAAAAACATTGGAGAATGCTATTCAACAACGATCAACACAATTACAAAAATTAAATCCATGCGATAAATCAAAACTTGTATTGATTTCGTCAGATGATCAAGATAATCAAACATATGAACTGATACATATTTATCCACGTCTTATTCGATTGTATGAACAACATAAAACTCTAACACGAATCTTGCATGATCAATCAAATTATAATCAATCGATAGGTATTCAATTATCTTATCTTCGATTATCCGATTGTATTGCTCTTCTATTTCCTGAATTACCCATACTATTCATGAGTTCACTCCAATTAGATAAATTTGATTTTCAAAATGTTCATCACTTCGAAACTTATTTGTCTAGCTATGAATTTCGAACATCGATTAAAGAATTGTATGAAAAACGATTCATATTACAAAGTACGACAGGTGAATCTATATCTTTACTCTCTTGCAATGCTGAAACAGCCAGTCAAACGCTCATAGAATCTATGAAGAGTGTTGTCCAAATAATGGCAACATCTGCAAAAACCGAAGATATAAGTAAACATTGGTTTTATCAACTATTCGAAAGTAACGAATATCATTCGTTTTTTGCATTTGAAATACAATCATTCTTGAGTAATTTATTCGATGAAATGAAAGATAATTTATCTACATTCAAAGATAAATTAGACAACACTGGGATAACTATAGCAACAAACTATTTGAAATTTTCCGAATTAATTGTTATTAAATACGGACAAGAACTTCAAAGGTGTAGATCTAGAAAAGTAACAGCTGAAAAAGAACTCAATGGATTACTATTTAACAATTATAGGCGAGAAGAATTGGAAAGAAATGCGGAAGAGGCTAGAAATGAATGCAAAAAAGTTGAACGAGATTATCAAATTCAATTGAATACTGTAGCCAACGGACAAATACGTCGATTATTAGAAATAAATCGTAAATTACAAGTTAAAGGAAATTATTTACCATTGGAAATAATTGAAATAATTGAAAATCGAAAACGTGAAGGAACAGAAACTCAAGAAAAACGACAAGTTTACACATCAAGTGAATTCTATGCATATTTATTTCAATCGAAAACAGTATTACTAAAACTTGAAAAACCACAATTTGAACAAGTAAAATCTCGTGTTCAAGTGTTTATTAAACAACTCACTCAAGAACTGACACAATGTTATGATGATTATCAAGAAGCTCTTTTATGGCTTCGATCAGACGATAGTTTATATAAAATATTTCATAATTATCTTCTTGCTTACAAATTAATACATACTCAATTATTAAATTCCATACAAAATTGGTTACATGATATCAACAGTCAACGTAATTTATATGTGCAACAAATGGAAAGTATGATAAATCAAACAAATACACTCATTTTCGAGTCATTAGATATTATCGAACCGATTATTAATGCATCCCATATCGCATCAATTCCTACAAATATGGAAACAGTTCATCAAGCACTACAAAAACTTAGTCAAATCGCTTTTCATATTGATAAATTTGCTAATACTGCACGTGTAGTTTATTCATCAAAGGTACTCTCGATTTTATTACAATATTGTGCTAGCCTATATGCACGCATCGCCATTTTTCTTGTTCAATTATTTAAAACTCAACAAACAAACCCATTGGTATTTGCACAATTGAAAACAATGAAAATTAAAATCGATGATCATTCATACGAATGGGATGATCATATGAAAAGATTAATAAGTCTTAGTGGATATCGTGAACGTGCAGATTTACCTGGTACAACTTTACCAGTTGATGAATATTCATTGAAAGAATTTCATAAATCTCTATCTTATGATTTTTCAATCTTACAACATAGTTTGAAACTTCGATATACACATGCATTCAGTGAAATATGTTACAATCCAGCAGCCATAATTGATAATATAGAACGGAAAATGAGAGATCTTCTACAAATTGGTGATTGGAATGATAGTGGACGTTTCACAGAGTCAGCATCGAAGACATATCCTTTGGTACAAGTTAGTTATAATTTAAATGTTCTTGTTAACAATACTCAATGTTTAATATTAAAAATTTTCGAAAATCCTACAGATACATTGGAACATGAAACAGTAAAAAATTTACAACCATTTCTTCAAAATTTAAAACGTGCTATTCATTTATCATGCTCATCATCATTGGAGACTATGCATGCTGAGTTCTTAGATTATATTCACAAAGATTATTTAGATCTATTATTAGAGCAAGGACTTCAATTTATCAAATTTTTATTCGATGAACGAAAGAAACTAATCGAACCCTTAAGCCATATACGACCGGTATTAGAAAATTTTGTAGACCAATTCATTTTATTCTTTATTCAATTACTTCAACAAGAACAACAAAAACAAACAGATTTCTTACAAAAAGAATATAATAATACTATTAAAACTCGTGTAAATTTCGAAGATATTCATTTACTTGAAACATTATCTAAAGCAAATTTAATTCGTCTATTTCGACATATTGAAAATATCGATGAACAAATTGATTGGTACAATCAATTAGCCCAATTTCTTATTCAAGGTTGGTTACAAGCATCAAAGATTCTTCGTGCATTTGCTACACCACTCAATGGAGATCACGATTCAGCATCAAAACGATTACGTTATTCATTTGTTTTCAAATTATTAAATGATGAAGGACAACAAATATTTATATTTTTAAAACAAACAATTGGTCAATTGAAAGAGAAATATCCAAGAATAGAAATGCTAAATGATGAACCTGTGATTGTTTATCTTATTCGACTGACTAAATTACTTCGTTTTGAATTATTACGAATGTCGACAATAAACTTAAAAGAACTAAAAATTGAATTGAATAAAACAGTTCGTAACACTTTACGACCAAATTTATCGCAAATTCAAACAATAACTGATGTTTGGAATAAGGAAATGAATCTATTATTGTTACAACGAAAAACAATCAATGAATCATGGGTGCAACAATTAATGGATCAATATTTGATCAGAGTTCGAACAATCGAAGAAGAAAATAAACGTTCACAACAAGATTATGATTTAAAATGTCGACAAGTTCAGGAAAGAATTAAGCGTACGAAACAACTCTCTATTGATATATTTAATGGTGTCAAACTCATTGGACAACTCTTACATGAATCAATATTTAAAACTAATAATTTCGATATTGACAATGCTGAGACAATACTTAGTAATGCTATACAAGTTGTAAGACGATTACTTAAAATTCAACAATTAATTCCAAAACAATGTCGCTCAGATGATGACAAAGAAGGCAAAGAATTAGTGAGTATGATTCGCATCGAATCAATTTGTATCGAAGTTAAAGAAGTTAAATATGGAGATAATGTACCTCGAGATCTAACAGCAACATGGGTAAAAGATTGGAATAGTCGAATTCAACTTGTTCAAGAAGGACATGATGGAAAAATAATTCTAGGCGAGGTGAAGTTATTGGATGACAAATATTTATCAAAAGCTGTGAATAATTTATTTTCATATTCAATCCCTATACCATCCGATGGTAGTTCTGTTACATCACCGAAACCTTGGATCTTAGAACTATTAGCTGGCAAAGCCAGTAGTGATAAATGGACGAGGATGGTTCGTATACCTCTGGATCTTCTCAAATCTCCATTATACGATAAACAAGAACAAACACACAAATTCGGATATTACAAGACAGGTACAATTATTTTACATTTTACGCCAAATATCAACATCGGTATCTTTAATATACCTGTCGAAGATGTTTTCAAAATGACAAATGAATCAGTTACTACAACTGAAGGAACAGAAATAGTTGTAAGCGAAGATCCATTTCTTGCTTTAAAAATACAATATCAAGAGTTCACTTCTTTTGAAAGAAAGAGAAATCTTGAAAACTGGTTAGTGGACCTCAAAATGAAATGTACAGAAATCGAATCTAAAAAATCAAATGAATACAACATGCCACGAGAGCCCCTTCTCAAAGATATACCTCCTCTAGAAGCAAAAAAAGATGTACCAACAATTGCAATGAGAGCAGATACTCAAAAATTGAACGTATCAATACCACCTACACATCATTATCTAATGACTGAACTTCCATCGAAATATGAACAATTAGATAGCATAATTATTCAAACAATAGATATATTGACTAGTAGTATTAATGATGATGAGCTCGATAAAATTCAACATGGTATCGTCCGAAGATTTGATTCAGCTGATGATTTAAAACAAGGAGTAAAAATCTTCAAAGAGACTTTTCGCTTCGATAAATTAGTAGCCACTCTTTTGAACCTACATAATACATCAATAAAAATACAAAAGAGTCTTCAATGTGGTCAAGAATTTCAACAAACATTAAACAGAATACTTGATTATTTAAAACGATATGGTTTTCTTATACAATTGTCCGACAATGGAGGTACAATATCCAGAGAAGTAATCGATAAACTTTATACAAGTGAAATGAATACATTACTTAATGATGGAAGTTCATTAGCTCAAAAAGAATTGCTCTTCGGTATACATATATACCATTTTTTGCTATCCACCGAATTGAATTTCATCCAATTGATTGTTTATTCACTTGAAACAAAAGAACATTCTGAACAAGCTCTTAATCAAATCGAAACAATAAAACAATATTGGCTTCAAAAAGATCAACAGATATTAATCGGGGAGAAACAAATCGATGCATGTCGAAGAATTATTGAAGAAACTATTACTCAAATACATGGACGAAAGAAACAAATCCGTTCAACACTTCAACAACCATCACGTATAACGAATTTAACTGAAATCAGCAAAGCAGTTAATGTTAAGTCACTCGTAAAATCGACTGGTTCACCATCAACTAATAAAATAATAATTAATAAACAGGATGGTGAATATTTTCCATCACAATCATCAATAATCATACAATTTGAACAAATTATTCAAAATTGGTCTTATGCACAACTCAAAACAAAAACACTTGAAATTATCAATAATACTGATGATGACATTGATTTTGAAATATTATCTATATCACAAGAACGTTCTCGGTCCATATTTACTATTAATCATTCATTATCAACTATTGAACTACATGATTCGAATAATCTCAAGATAATTCCTAATAGTGAAGTGAATGAAGGTAAATATCAAGAAGAATGGCAATTGAAATTAGCAAATAAACGATTATGCATTTTGATAATACTTTGTTGTGAAATAAAAGAATTTTATATTGGTATTGATTTACCATTAATGGAAACAGAAATCGATGGTCAATCGCCAAATCAAATAAAAACATATGAAATTAATTTCGGTACAGTTCTTTCATGTCCTCGTTCTCAAAGATCTCATTCATTTACAATTGAAAATCCAATGTCACTTGATCTTCGAGTTAAATTACGGCGAGAAACTGGTGCAACTGGTAAATTTGACATTGATAGTAAACAAATGGACTTTTTCCTATTTGCTTATGAATCAAAAGTATTAACTATCGATTGGCATATTCAAGATGTAATTCAAGATTCCAAATGTATCTATGAAATTTACTTTAGTAAAGATATTAAATATCGAATTATTTGTTTGGGTAAAATACGAAAGATATCCTATGATATTATGCATAACTCAATACGTTTAACAGAAAAACAATATCGTACTGAATTACCACCATGTCTTCCTAATACTATTCATTACGAAGAATTGATTATACATAACACAGGTGAAGTCAAAATGACTATGGAATCAAAAGCTGAAAATATACCAACAGGTGCAATTATTACTAGTTTATCGCATAATCAAGCTGTTCTAGAACCAAATGCATCTATTACATTAAAAATGGAATTACAAGTGAATAAAGCACATTCAACTCTTGATAACATTGTTAATCTAGTTTTTCCTGGTGCAACCCAACGACCATCGTTTAAATTAATACTGAAAACATCAGCTGGTTGGCCGGAATTAGATCAAGAATTATTAAAACATTTGAAAACGTTCGAAGTACAAGAAGATATGAATGAAAAAGAAGGTCGAATCATTGTATTCAATAAAGGTTTAGTTGAAATGTTAATCGATGAATTACATTCAACATCTTCGCATATTTCAATTGATGAGTCTAATACATATCCACCTTCGATATTACCTCGTCAAAAGATCGAATATAATTTTATTTACAAAGTTCAAAAGAAATTAGCAGCATTCGATTGTGAATTTGTACTTAAAACGAATTGTAAAGAAGAAATGCAACGTATTCCATTTCATTGTAAACGTTTGGCGCCTATTATCACTATTGATCAAAATGTTCTGCATTGTGGTACAACAACACCACATACAAAACTTTCACCATTCACAATAATAATAAAAAATGATGGATATTTACGTGCTCAGTTGGAATGCGAGTCTTATGATAATGATGAAGTCATTTCTTTCAAAATCAGAAGTGATCAAAAGCGCGTTGCCATACCTCCTGTTGATTCGCGATCAATTAAATGTATTGTAGAGATTAAAAAGAACGCACCACTAGGAGATTTCAAGATAGATGTTCCAGTAACAGTTCTATCGGCAAGAGGTCTACTGAAGAAATACAAATTGATAGTTACTGGTCGAGTTAAAGCAAAAGATGAATTGAAGGAACCAACTTTACCAATTGATCTTCCACCATCATCACAACAAATATCACAATCAACAACTGGAAAACAATTGATGAAATTACTTGAAGATGATAGTAATTCGTATCGACAGCGTGCAACAACTGCTATTGCCCCAATCATTACTCAACTCGATGAATTAATACATCATCAACCTAAACTTTCCGATATTCCACATAATTTAACATGTGAGCAAATTCTATCGAGTCTCGAATCAGATGAACATGAAATATCCTCATACACAAATGCAATTCAAGAAAGTATTAAACAAACATTCAATTTATTTTCAAGAAAACATTGGAGTGAATTGTATGAAAATATCGACAAAATATTAAATGAACAATTAGCTCCAGCCATCATTGGCTCACCACATAAGAGTGATTCAGAAAATCTTTTATTACCTTTGAAATGTGCTGAAAAATTATCTGTCCTTTTCGAAGAACAATCACGAAATAGTGATGAACAAATTTTAGGACGTTTATTAGAATATGAAAAACATTCTTTCGAAAAAAATAACAACGATCACACAGCTAAAAAACGTCTACTCGATTATACAACAGAATTAATTATGAATCAAAATAAAAAATTGACCAGTAAAGAGAAACAACAAATGAAAATATTAATAGATAAAGCCACCGATACTGTACGAAATATCGAAGAAAAAGGTCATCCTGAACAAGCATTCAGTAATCTTTTATCTGAAATGACAACTGAAACAAATCATAATTCATTAAATTTTCTCGATCAAATCTTACAATTAGCATCGAATGAAAAACCAGTTAATGAAAAGATTATTTTACAAAAATTATACGAATCAGATGTATCATTAGCTGATACTGAACTTGTTACACAAGCAATTACAGCTTCAGAAAATTCGCTCTCACCTAGTTCAGTGTTTGATTTTCTTCAAACACATTTAGATGATTCCGATGAAACAAAGAATGCTGTTGAACTTATGAAATTAAGTGAAAAATTTTCACATGATGATTATCAACCATCAGTGAAAGACATAACGACATTACCATATGTTGTTGCTTCATTATCATCGGATTTAGATACGAAAGAACAAGAAACTATTCATGGTTTTCAACGTCTTATTTCAAATTTAACAAATGGAGTCAAAAAACTAGCCGATCGTAGTTGTGATTGGTCTAAATTTATTGAAGATCTATGTGCAACACTCAGCCTGCATCTTGATTCAACAATTGTTGATTCATTAAGAACTGTTCTAACTATCGTTCTATTAATAGATCGAACATCCATTTGTAATAATCAAACTTATATTAATATCATTTCAGCAATGTTAAATTTTGGTAATGATCGTTGTCGAACTCTATCATCGGATTTGAAAAAATTAAACGAACAAAAAGATCCATTTGATCTTTTCGAAACAATATTATCAATTACATATTATTGTCGTCGATTGAAACCAACACAAACTACATGGATAAAGATTATTCGAGAAAAAATAGCGACATTTCGATCAGGACATTCTTCATCAACTTCAACCGCCAAATTTCTTACAACACTTGAACAATCTTTTCTAGAAGAATTAAAACTAACTGAACATAAGAAACTGCATGATAATCTAACAGCTATATTATCCGACGTTCAAAAAAGTAATATTCTTGGAATAATGCAAAATGTTTCCGAACTATGCGATTTAATGCATCCTGAAGATACCGAACAAAAAGCGAACAGTGTGTTCATACAAATCATTTCGAATATTGGTACAATGACAATGACACAATTAGAAGTATTAGAATTAGGTATTCAGTTAACTAGTCGTTTGAATGATGGTATCAATGGACATACGACTCTTGATCATCTTAATACATTATTAGAATCTTATCAAAATCTAATACCAATTATGAATGGTGAATTAACTCGATCAAATATATCAACATTAGTTGAACAAACTATCGAATGTATTCCTGATGAAACTACAAAACAAGTTCTACGACCAATTTCAAATGTATTAAACAGGTTGAATACTACTAAACATGTAACTATGGGCACTGTTGTTGAACTTCTTGATATTATACCAGATCAACATTTGTCCGAACATGTTAAATGTATCTTTTTAACGGCACCAGAGATACTTAATGGTAATATCAAACAATCTGTGATGGAATTAGCACAGCAAATAATCAGTGAAGAATTATCAGATGTCAGTGAAATTAGTTTAAATAAAATAATTGATCAAGGCACGTCTGAACCGATAAAAGCGCTAAAATCAATTTCAGCTTTACTTCCTGACGGTCTTCGACTTGGATTTAATTTTGGAATTGAACAATTGTCATCATCAAAAATATCACAAGAACAAATAATTAAGAAAGTGTCTGAATTATACAATCGAGAAATAGCAAATGCTTTAGAAGTCTCATTTAATGTTTTGGATTCATTGAAAACAGACAAATTACAAGCCTTGAAACACCTATTAAAATTGGTACCAAATGAACGTGCACAGACAATTTTTGATACTCTCGAACATATCAGTGAATTAGAAACATGTGACATAAAAGATGTTGTTAAAATAACATTAGAATTGGCATCTATCATAGCACCAAAGAAGATGTCTGAAACATTTGAAACTGTCGGTAATGTTTATGAGAAAATAGCCAATCATCAAGAAATTGATGCTGTTAAAGATGCACTTCGGCTCATTCCATTTGTTCCAGAACAAGCTCATAATGTAATAGAATCATTAACAAAATTATCAAAACAAGAGATAACAGCAGAAAATGTACTTGGTTGTGCATTTGATGCAACAATGAATATAGTTGATGAGAAAACAGCAAAAGCATTAGGTACAGCACGAAATATTATCAATCAAATACAAAATCGTGATATTCAAGGTGCAGTTCATTCAATTGCAAATGAATTCTTTCCTGAATATGCTACAAAAATTGATACTGCTATGGAAATTGCAAATTCAACCGCTCAAATCCTATCACAAACAAATGATCCTTTACAAGCATTGAATAGTCTTTTGAATAATAATAAATTAAAGTCACATTTACCTCCAGAAATTCAAAAAGTCTATGGTATAGCTCAAGAGCTACGAACAGTAATTGATCACAAAGATATGGCAAAAGAAGAACTAGCGAAATGTGCATTAAAATTAGGAGCATCATTTTTACCACCACAACATGCCGAGAAAGTAAATGGAGTCGTTAATTTAATCGATGCAATTCGTTCTGATGATCCACAAAAAATATTAGATCAGTCATTAAATGTCGCTGCGACTTTTCTTCCACCAGAAGTAAACAATATTATTCAACCAGTCATACCGGCATTACGCAAAAAACTCAACAATGAAAAGATTAGTTATGAAGACATTATTGATATTGCTCGTTCCTACATTGGTGGAAAAGGACAACAAATACTTAATGGTGCTAAACCTTTGGTGTCAGCATTAATAAATGAAAAGCGTCTATCAGGTGACCAATATCTCGATCTTATTGATACTGCAATGACTGCCATGGGTGTCAATAAAGAAGTAGTCGATATCGTTCAAAAAGCTAAAACTGTCTACAAAAATGTTCGTCAAATTCAACAAGGCGTGTCAGCTCTGATGAAAGCAACAACACTAACTTCGAAAGTGGCACAGATTAGTTCAATTGCATCGGCTGTATTAACATTGCTCAGTGAACTTATACCTAATTTGCCGGAATCTGTCAAAACAGCTATTGATATAATTAGTGGAATTGCTCTACTATTAACCGCCACAAATCCTGTTGGACTTGTATTAGCAGCAATGGGCTTAGTGTTCTCTCTCTTCAAGCTATTTAGTGGAATGGGAGGTGGAGGCAGTGGTGGTGACGGAGGTGGTGGTGCAGGAGAAAGTGGTGGTAGTGGCGGTACCAGCGCCAGTGGTAAAGGAGGAAGTAGTGGGGGTAGTGGTGGTGGTGGTACAGAAGGAAGTGGTGGTAGTGACGGTGCCAGTGCCAGTGGTAAAGGAGGAAGTAGTGGCGGTAGTAGTGGTGGTACAGGAGGAAGTGGTGGTAGTGGCGGTGCCAGCGCCAGTGGTAAAGGAGGAAGTAGTGGAGGTAGTGGTGGTGCTGGTGAAAGCGGCGGAAGTGGAGGCAGTGGTGGTGCCAGCGCCAATGGTAAAGGAGGAAGTAGTGGTGGTGCTGGTGGAGGTAGCGGTGGAAGTTCTAGTGGTGGTAGCAGCGGTACTAGTGCAAGCACCGGCAAAGGTGGTGCAAGCAGTGGAGGTAGCAGTAGTGTCGGTGCAAGTGCCGGCAAAAGTAGTGTAGGTACCAGCGGTGCCAGTGCAAGCAGTAGTGGAAGCAGTGGTACTGGTGCAAGCAGTGGAGGGAGCAGTGTTGCTAGTCCAAGTACTGGCAAAGGTGGTGGTGGAAGCACTGGTCCCAGTACAAGTAGTGGCAGTAGTGGTGGTACTGCTGCAAGCGGTGGAGGTACCAGTGATACCAGTGCAAGCAGCGGAGGTAGTGGTGGTGCCAGTACAAGTACCGGCAAAGGTAGTGGTGGTAGTAGCAGTAGTGCCATTGGAGGTAGTATCGGAGCTAGCGGTACCATTGAAGCCACAGAAGCAATATCATATGAGTCTACTGTTCCAGTAAGTCCTTTATTGATGGGTGAAACAAGTGCAGAGGCAAGAGAAGCAGCAAAAACAAAAGTAGAAACACTCGCATCAGAAGCAGCTCAATTAAATGAAGAATCAGAAACACAAGTATCAAATATAGTTAAACAAGACGAATTATTGTTACCAGAAACAATCACATGTTTAGCAACGGCTAATAAAATTAACAATAAAATTCAAGCAACTATGAATACTATTCAACAGATGGCGGCAAACAATATGAGAAGAGAAATAGATAATCTAGCCAAAACGACATTACCCAAGGTTATTCAAACATCATTACAATTATATCAATCATTGGAGTTCATTGAATCATGTTCAGGTGATATCGATGGTCATATAAAACGAAAATGTCAAGAAATACAAAGAGACTTAATACAAGTTTTGGATAAATTAAGTGCATCAGAATCCTTACGTAAATTGTGGAAACTCAGTAAGAAAAATGAATTAGTAGATGATTATGATATACCCGAAGATGGTCATGGCTCGGATTTGAATTATCAAGGACAAGGTCAACAGCAGCAAACAAATTTGGATAATATTAAACAGCTCTTACAAGGATTTGAAGATTCGAAATTTGAACAAGGTGAAATAATGGGTGATCCGATATTACACAAGTTAGGTATTCGTCTCGATAATCTTGTGGCAAATTACGACAGTGATTTGAATGCAACTCTCGATGAAAATAATGAAGACACAGAAAACAATACAGATCCATCTACATCGCCTGCGGAACATCGAACAACTGCTAATCGCGACGTGGCCCTAGAGATTGATGATCATGGAGAAGTGACAAAAGACGGACCAGAAAATTCATCAACATTCAAAGGAGACACTAAATCACCTGGAGTTATCCGTGTGGAATTTTGTCCCACTATTGATGGAAGTCCATCACCAGATAAAAAACCATCAAAACAAGAGAGTTCAAAAGTAACCATCAGTAAACAACAATTATAAAACTTTCAAAAGCGATCAGCCGACATGTATTCCAGCCTTTTACAATCTGCTAATAAATATGATATTGGAACTATTACTGAACATTGTGATCCAGAGCATTTACCAGAAACAACATTAGATAAACCACGATATGCTCTATTAGCTCGTCTTACACGAAATATTCAATTAATGTTATTAACACGTTTACGTTCAGCATTAAAAAAACAATACGGAAAACAACAAACAACAGCTAATGATGATTTACAATTTGAATTTATTTTCTGTGTTGATAATAGTGGAAGTATGAGTGGTAAGAAAATACGTGAAGCATTAAATACATTAGTTATTCTTCTTGAAACATTTCATCGTCTTGAATGGAAATTTGGTGTTGTTCGATTTGGTGCTGAACAAAAAATACTTAAACCACTCGGACATGAATCAATGCATAGCATGGTATCGACAACTGACTCAACAACAAACACTACTCAAAGTCTTCAACAATCAGTACTAGCACGTGGACAATACATTCTTGAATCGTTTACAACCGATGAAAAACATTACCAGCAACAGCATTGAAACAAATTGCTACAAATAAAGATTTATATGGAAGTCAAATTAAACCAAATGTCAAACGATTTATTATTATGATTACTGATGGTATTTCATCTCAAGATGAAACTGAATTATACACGAATCAATTACATCTTGCAAAAGCCGAACTTTATATGGTTTGTATTATTCCAGAATTAACAAAACATGATGATACAAAATTTTCAAAAGAATACAGACAATTTGCTATTGAACATGGGATAAAAGCTAAAGAATTCATACAACGTATAGCACCAGATCGAAATCGACTTATTGAAACTGGACAACTGGATACTTTAACGAAAACAGTTGTCGATGATCTTTTTGATATGATCGAACAATCGATTGTTCTTCATGGTAATCGATCAACTGATACTCCAAAAGCACCCGATGTATCAACCACAAATAATGCAACTAAATTTCATCCATTGAATCCATTTATTCTATCTCATGTAAAAGATGTTGAGTTATGGAGACATCCTGAGATTTCTTATACCGGTCAATTTTATGTAAATGATTTTCGACAAAAACTCGAACAACAAACATTTCAACAACAAATAAATACCGATTTTACATCTGCTTCAGATGAATTTATTAAAAATTTCGATGAAACACTAGATGCACTCGAAAAAAGTTATTCGAATTTAGAAACACATGATGCTATACTTACACAAACAGATAAAACTCTTCAACAAATCGAACAAGAACTTGAAATATATATTGGTGAATTAGTACGTACCATGGAAGATTATGTTCTTCCAGCATATAAACCAACACAATCATTACCAGATACACGAGGAAGTCGATTATATATACCAGGTATTGTTAAATTTATTTGTACACAAGGACAATATAATCGAATTTATCTTAATCAAATCGGTTCACAAAAACCCGAATATCGTATTGCATTACTTCTTGATCAATCTGTTTCAATGACTGGTCCTACGTATTTTTCATCTGTAGATATTTTAATTTCCATGTGTGCAGCATTGAATAAAATTGGTATTGAAGATTTCAATGTTTTAACATTTGGAAAACAAATACAATTAATTAAAAGTTATAAACAAAAATACGATCGTTTATTTGTACATCACCTTTTAAATTCATTAAAAATTGATGGTGAAACAACTTTATTAAGTGATGCTATATTTGCAGCTACTGAATTATTACAACAACAATCATCATATAATAATAATCATGGACCAATGTTTATTTTTGCTCTCACCGATGGTTATGATAAACGTGGTAGTTTTATACAAAATGTTATTGCTTATGCTGAACAACGTTCAATAACTGTTATTGGAATTGGTGTTGGTTTCGAATCGAATGGTGTTTCTTTAGCATTCAATGATTGGATTATTGCACAAAATCCACGTTTACTTTGTGACGCACTTATTAATTGGTCGAATGAACAAAGTGATGGAAAAACACCTTATGATTCCTTTCATGCAGATAAAACATCAACAATTCGAGGAGAAGATGGTAAAATGTATTCAACAACAGATGACGTATGGACTGACGAAATGAAAACACATTTTGATGCGATTACACAAAATGCAAAACGTAGTATTGATGTGACATTTTCAAATAGTGTTCATAGTTCACCATTGACAGTTGAAATTTGTTTTGTTTTGGATTGTACAGGTTCAATGGGAAGATGGATTAGAGCATGTAAACAACATATTAAAGCTATTGCAGATGGAATACAAAAAGAAATGAAAGAAAAATATGATAAAGATGGTGTTTTACGCATGGCATTTGTTGCTTATCGTGATTACACAGATTCAGATCGTTTTGATTTAATTGATTTCCACCAGACACCTAATCTTGCACCAGTTGAAGCTAAAATTGCTAGTCAAAGAGCAAGTGGTGGTGCCGATCTATGTGAAGATGTTCAAGGTGGATTAGATAAAGTATTAAAATTGAATTGGACAAAGGATAATAGTTCACGTGCAGCACAGATTTTAGTATGGGTCGGTGATTGTCCTGGGCATACACCGTTTTGTCATAACGGAGGTTCCGGTTGGGATAGNAATTTTACTTTTCCTTAAATATTTAAATAAAAAAACAAAATTCAAGCATTTTCAATTATTTTTTCCACAGAATCTTCAGAAAAAATGTTAAGAATAATAAGCAATGAATAAAAAAAAAACATGAATAATCTTGTTTAAAAAACTCTGGCTATTCACTTCTCCTCTGTTTCTCTTTTTTATTTTAAACTCCACTTTTTATGCCTTTGTTTTTTATTACAAAGTGAAATGTAGATAGGAAAACTTTACCATAGATCAATTTTTCCAGCAATGACAAGTTCATGTACGACAGTGGACACAATTTCGTTTTTCTTTTTTCACTTCGAGAAAACATTAGCCCTATAAAAATACAATAATGCAACTTTTCTAGATAGAAAGAGATTTAAAACGGAACTAAGTTGCAACAAAACCGATAAACACAGTTAAAGATAATGAGAAGTAATTGATTGAACTTTAACTGACTTTAACAGCATTCAATTCGAATGGTAAAGATAATAATAACTTTGATAGATTGTTTGACATCTCTGCTTCTATAACAATATACCGTAACATAGCGGATGTTGCAAAAGTTCTTGAAAAATTGCCAGAGTATTCCATGTGAACAGAAGGTGAAAAGGAGCTAACTATGTTTTTGTTAGATAAATCCTTTTTACTATTCTAAAATGGCACGTCTCGAAAACTTATATTCATAGATAAGTAGGCAAATCCATTGAATCTTTCTAAAACTGCTAAAAATTATACTGTAAATTTCTGTCATTTTTCTATGGATTTCTTCAATAAAAATTTCAGTATCTTATCTAAAATGCAATATTTTGAATTTCATTTTACAATTTATATACAAAATGATATAGGTTTTCGTCACACGCAAACTATTGAGAAACTTAATTATTATCATTTAATGTTGGCAAAAAAAAAAGTCATTTTTACAGTTTTGGAAATTGATATGTATCAATTGTTTCAAACTCTTATCATTTTAAATATTGATTTTCACAAACTAGAAAAATATCAGAAAAATCTTATTAAATTCTTTGTCCTAAGTTAATTAGATATCTAAACAATGGAAAATTTACTTTTACAAAAAGTTTCTGAATATATGCCGCCATAATTTTAAGAAAGTGGATCTTAATAAAGAAAGATTTTCATAAGCTGAAATTTTCTCTAGGTGATCTTTGAGCAATCTTACAGCATACAAGTCATTTTATCACACAAGCACATGTCTTGGTTTACTGTTTAAAATGTTGTGACCTGTTTTTTAGAAGATTTATTAAAACCGAATAAATTTTGCTACTAGCGTATAAATAGAAATCTATCAAACATGTACTTTGAAAGTAGAAATCAAGTTCTATCGAACAAAAAAGAAAAAGAATTATCTTTCTATTATCTTCTATTGAAATAGAATAGTCTGACATTTTTTCCAGAAACTTTTGCAATATCAATTATATTTCAAACTACTATCAAACAGAGATGAATAAAGGATTACTTTTGTAATGTTGTAGTCTTTTCTTCACTTTGAGTGATTTTTTCACGAAGTCAACGATTGAAATAAGACCATCCTACTTGTTCTCTTTTTGTGTACTCAAAAAGTGAGTACACTCTAGAATCGGTCAATATATCCGGCCGTTTACACGATAACTTTTGAAAGGAGAGTTCAATCGCGATGAAATTTTCTACACAGTTTAGTCTTAACAATGTCTCGGTCGAGTTCGAAGATGAGAAGGATCCGTCAAGAAATGGCTGAGTTATCGAAAAAATTGTCATTATTGGCCGGACCATCCCTGAGGGGGGGGGGGGAGTACAGGGATTTTTTCAAAAAAAAAATTTTTCTCTCATAATTATTCACAACATATGTAAATCGACTCAGTTTTTAACGCTGATTCCGAATCTGATATTAGTTTTGAACCAAATCGTAGCTTTCTAACAAAACATCACCTGAAAAAGGTCTCAAAATGCACAAAAAACTGCATGCAGAAAGCAAATTGCCTAGATATGTCTCAGTTGATAAAAAACAAAGTGAATATATCTCTTCACTTTTTGAAGTACACATAACACTCGGATTTAAATCCGATGTTTTCGCATTTATTTATTTTTACATTAACCTTTTCTACTCGTCTTTTTTCATGAATTCTCAATGAAAGGTTAGAAACAAATAAAAGAAAGCATATTATTTAAAACAATACATATTATGTAGAATTATTATTTGATCAATGTTTATTTTATTTGACAAAAGTAAAATGATTCTCATTTTGAATGTTGACATAATATATTATAGAAAGAAAAGATTTATTTTCATTAATACAATTTTATTTCTATCTACCGATATACTTATGAAAATGAACTTGTTTGATATAAATCATAAGATAATTTTTAATAGTTATCATCTAACAATACTTGATGATTTGAGAAATATTTTCAATATTTATCGATAGAAATTCAAACGATCTATTTTAAATAAATCTTCGAATTCTATATAATATTTAAGGCTTTTTCTGTAATTGAAACATTAAATGACAAAGCAGAAAATGAAATTCCTAATTGTATACAAGGAACTCAACGTGATGCACAAATTGGTTAATCACTTATATCAATTATTTTCTATGAATTCGGAATATTCGTCATTTATCGATATTATGAAATAGGCTTACGAGTGATATGTTTATAATTTTAATAGATATACTATTCTTATCATATAAATTTCAAGTAAAATAATTTTATTCTAATCGAAAAAAAAGAGATTTAATTTGTAAAAGTTTTTCAAAGAAAATTTCAATTAATTTTATTTAAATAAACTTTTTTCATTTGATTTGTAGTCTTTATCAGAAATAAAATATTTTCATGTATTTTAGATTTATCAATCGAATGAAATAAAAACTAATGAATATTTCAGTTTATTTAAAGTATAGTTTTATTCAATTGAGATGATAGATTTTCATTAAACTCAATCCTTTTTCATTTGTTTAACAAATAAACCTATTCAAATTCATATCTATATATATATAGACAAAACAAATGAATATCGAGCTGAGAGACTCATGAGAAAAAAATTAATTTATAAAAAGCGATTGTTGATCGTGTTAATTGTTTAAAAATCTAATAAAAAGAGATTTATTTTTTAAGATTCCTCGAAAAAAGCTAAAATAAAATGTTAAATGAATCATTTAATCAATAAAAAATTTTAATTAAAATAAATATATTTATATTCTAAATCTATAGTTTGCTTGGCTTAGTAGAATTGCATTGGTTTTGTTTGTTATTGGAATTGGAATTTTCTTGATTCTTCTTCTTCTTTTTCGTGTATTCACTTTTGGCACAAACATAAATAATCATATTGAAAACAAGAATTTCACTATTGATTTTTCAATAGTAATTTTCTCCGTTATTATTTTTTGTATTGTTTCTTTGATTATTACAGTAACTAAATTATATTATTCATTTTATACTTATATAAATTTCTAGATAATTATTGTAAAATTATTCTTCAAATTAGCTAAGAAAATTGAATCAAAAAAATCTTTAACCATAGAAAAAATTTAACTTTTCTTTTATTTGACAATATTATCATTTGAACTTCTTTTCAATTTGCTTTTGCTTTTTTCTCGTTTATTAAAAATAAATATCAAAGATCATTTATTTATCGATATACACACGTCACTGAATAGAAGAATTATTTATATATTAAGATAAATTTCAATCTGTTATACTTATTAAATAAAATAAATATCGATGAAATTATCTTTATATATAATTAACATGATTAGTGTTATTTAGAGAAATGGATGGGTATGAATGTTAGTGCAAGTACGGCTATAAAAAAAGTCATCACTCACATCCATATCCTATATTATAAAGGGTGTCCCAGAAGCTCTGAAACGATTTTAAAATTCATCGTTCTCGCATTTAACAAATGCAAACTCTTTGAAACTTTGATATATTATTGCCCATATGTAGTGCCACATAACTATAAAGTTTGAGGTCTATAGGTTCTACAATAGCGCAGAACCTGTAACAACACTATGATGTACTATTTGTAAAATTTTCCTGTATTCCGGATCTGCCAAAATATCTATATTTCGGCTTAGGTAGATGATAAAATCTTGAATTCTTTTTTAAAGACGCGTCGTGAAAAGCTCTACAAAAATTGTAATAACAAATTTTTATTGACTTGTGTTAATGGTTTCTGCCATACACAAAATGAAAAAGCTGCATGATAGTACTACTTCTCACCATATTGTGCGTAATAAAAAAATGTTTCGAGGACTTTTTTGTTTTGCATGTATCTCAGCTTGAGAAAATGATAAAATCTTGATTTCTTTTTTAAATGATGCACCATCGAAAGCTCTACAAAAGATGCACAAATAAATTCCTATTGAGAAGCAAAAAAGTCTTCCAAACCTTTTTTTATTACGCACAATATGATGAGAAGTAGTACTACCATGTAGGTTTTTCATTTTGAGTACCCCCCCCCCAGTTTAGAAGCTTCCGAGGGCTTCTAAATTGTCAACCGTTCAACATTTTTTAACGGGGCTTTTATTAAGGGAGGGCTACTAACACGATTTTCTTACAAAAGTTTCAAAAAAATCAGAGAAAATAAAAAAATAAAAGAATAAAAAAAACCAATGACTCGATCTAACGTAAGTGAAAAATTTTTGAATTTTTCAAATTTTTCAGTTTTTGGTGATTTTTTTGACTTTTTGATTTTTTCATATTTTAAATCAACTGATTTTATATCAAGAAAATAAGAGAAATCACAGAAATAAGAAAAATCTGATTTCAGCTATTTTCTCCTTGTAAGAGAGTCATTATTTCAAGGATCTTGGATNTCCTCTGTTAGTCGTTATCAGAATATGATAACAATTATTCTCTTACTTACGAGGAAACATTCTCAAGTGATACCCACCGTTTTAGCTCATATTGTGCCCACAACTAGATCTCGGTAAGACTAGAGAAAGTCCAAAAGGGTTCGTGTCATTGCGCCTTTGGAGCCGAGTTATGCCTAATTTACTGAATTTTCGACCCTTTTTAAGGTACTGGCCGAAAAATCAAATAACGAAGTTTCCATCTGAAATTTCTACCATAAAGATAGGTATACTTACACCTAGAATATCCTGAAAGTTTCAGTCGAATAGAATGTAACTGTGTGGAGATATTGGATTTCCAAAAAATAGTCATTTGCCACAGATACAGTCTGGTGCATAATTATAAGACCACTTGTTTTTAAACTAAGCTTAATCAAATGAACCCTATTTTGAATGATATGACGCAAGTGAGTCATAAGAATACCGATGTAAAATTTTCAAGCACCAGTCCTATTATTTTCATATATGTATAGAATTGCCTCCATTTTTGTGGTGCATAATTATAAGACCACGTGACAGGTTTATAGTAAGAAACGAATCACGAGTAACTTTAAGTAAAATTAACAAATCAGATAACATTTCATATTTACGCTAAAGTATGCCCAAAGCAATACAGTTGACGGAAAGCGAGAAAAGGTCTATTTTAGACCTACACCAGAAAAACAAGTCTCATCGAGATATTGCTAATAAAATTAACCGATCGAAGGCTGTGATAACAAATTTTTTGAAAGATCCGCTTAAATACGGCACAAGAAAACGAACAGGTTGTAGAAAAAAGATCAATGAGCGCACCAAACGGCTTATTTTAAGAACTGCTAGTAACAAGTCAATATCTTGTGTCAATATTATTGCCGATTTAAGTTTGAAAATGTCGCGATGGACAATCAATCGAGTCATCAAAAGGTCAAATATCTTGAAAAAGATGAAAAAGAAGCGCTCTCCTGCTTTAACAACTGCACACAAAGATTTACGATTAATCTGGGCCAAAGATCATATGACCTGGAATAACGAATGACATAAAGTTGTTTGGTCGGACGAGAAGAAATTTAATTTGGATGGTCCTGATGGTTTTTCTTACTATTGGCATGATCTACGTAAAGAAGAAGAGATATTTTCAACGCGTGCTCAAGGTGGTGGCAGTGTTATGATTTGGGCATCGTTCGGCTGGGGTGGTAAAAGTTCAATATGCTTCATAAATGGGCGAATGAATTCAAATGGATATCGAGAAGTACTAAAAAATCATCTAGTTGACATTGGCAATACTATTGGGGGATCTAATTAGATTTTTCAACAAGATAATGCGCCGGTTCATCGGGCAAAAGTCAATCCTGCTTGGTTCAAGTCGCAAAAAGTTAATGTTTTACCGTGGCCATCATTATCTCCCGACTTAAACCCCATCGAAAATCTGTGGGGAATATTATCAAGGAAGGTTTATGCTGAAGGAAAGCAATTTAGGAGGAAAGAACAGTTAAAAGCTGCCATACTCCGATCGTGGGAAGAAATTAGCATTGATCAACTTCGAGATTTAGTCAACTCAATGCCTGACAGATTATTTGAAGTTATTAAGTTACATGGTGTGAAGACACGATATTGATCGGCATTTTGAGTTATTTTTTTTTGTATCTCATTTGATCTGGTCTAATAATTTTGCACCACTATAAACTGCATAGATT
>CAJNSZ010000393.1:62071-99602 GCA_905329745.1 Rotaria sp. Silwood2 | reverse complement strand
TAATTTGAATTCTGTGAGTCTTCTATTTGACTGGATTTTATATGCGATGTCTTGAATTAGTCATTACTGTTCACCCACACCCACACCCACACCCACCTATTTGAAAGCGTGCTGAAGCCGCTGGTATCAGCCACATGGATTAATTTTGCCTAATTTACGGGTTTCGATATTTTATTAAAGATGACCCTAGAAAAGTCGCTATAAGTTAAAAGATTAACCATAATAGAAAAATTTGTAGTGGCATCTAAAATAAGGCACTAAAAGAGATTTAAATCGATTTTTGAGAAAAAAACTGATTTTCTGAGAAAGACTAATATTGATTTCATGGAAGAAAATCGGTCAAAAACTGACGAAAAACGAATAAACCAGTCGAACCGGTGATTTTTATTAAAAAGAAGCGACATGGTAGAATTTGAGTGTGGACATGGATGTTCGTGTGGGCATTAACTTTCACTTGAACATCCACACCCTTCAATTCGTTTGAGTTAAAAATCGAACTGGTCTCATCACTGATTTCTAAGTTCGAATGGCTAAGATTTTAAAGAAAAACACAATTCAAGTCTTTATTCATGAATTCGTTACTTGAATACATCTGATATGTAACACATAAAAATGTGTAATAATGATTGATTATACATGCAGCTTTTAACAAGACACTCTAATAAATATTTATCGTGTTTCACAATAAATTATAGACTGAAGTCAAATGATAGGTGGGATTAACAGTACTATGAATCGACAAAAAACCATTTCCAAGTAAAGGGTTTCAAATCGTAACAACCAACAATAATTTTCCATGGGAAATATTTATAATGTATCCTAAATTCTGTATTGTGATTTTCAATAGTGAACTAGCTGATTGTTTTCATTTTGAAAAATATATGAAATATTTTCAAACAACAAAGATAATAATTGAAAAATATCGATCGATGAACAGTAATGACTAATTCAAGACATCGCATATAAAATCCAGTCAAATAGAAGACTCACAGAATTCAAATTACAAAATTAATTTAATGATTTTGGAACAACAAACTATTTCTAATATTTAAAGAACAAACATTTCTATAACAAACTAAGTTTTAAAGAATACGAATTATCCAACATGAAAATAATACATTTTGTTTTCTGTAAACAACTCAAGAATAGATTACTGTATTTTATTCTATGTCTTATAATAAACTAGATTTTTGTTCAGACACATAAAAAAGACTTAAATCGAAAATGAAACGATTTGATTGGATATTTTTAATTGAAATTCCTTTTTTTTATTCATGTTCAGAAAATTCTTCAATTTGTCTAAAAAGACGCTTTGATACAAAACCCTTCAAACACGATTAATAAAAGAAAAAAAGAAAATCAAATCGAATATTAGTTCATTTTAGTCCAGTGATTGATTTTAATCAATTAAAAACCTTTATGTTTCACCTGAGTAAATACAAACTCAAAATGATTAGATTAAATTCAAATTATTGTTATAATATAAAAGTCAAATAAAATTAATAAAAAGGAGAATAGATGAATTTTTACTTTGAAATATTTAGTACTAATTACAATATCGATGATAAAATTAAATCTAAATTACAGGTATTTTATGTATCTTGTGAACTAATATATATTAACATTTTGATTAGAAATCATTCAAAAACTTAGAGAATTGTCTTAAATAAGACTGTATTACATCCTATGAAAATATTAAAAGAGATTTCCATGTTTATTCTATTAATCATAATTATCAAATGAATGAATGCTTTTTTTTCTAAAATTTAATCTGAACCAATTGAGATGTTCTGTAATGTAAGAGATACAAACTGTTAGAACTTGCTTTTCTATACACCCGGTAGAAATCATAAATATAGAATATCATCTTTTTGATACAATTACAAAAATAGTAAATGCATAATTAGGATTATAATCTCACAGGAAAAATTTGCTATTAAAAATTCTCTAGTAAATATATTTCATCATTAACTCGTGTAAACTACAGATTTTTAACAACTAAAACAGTACTTTACATTTACATTGAAGTGAAATTTAAACTACAATTACTCTTAGATAGTTGAGGCATAGTTGTAGTTACCTACTGATGTGAGTAACTGCTTGATGCATTTTGGACTCTAACGTCTTCTTTGGAAAATTTTAAACTTATGTAAATAAACCGGATGCTATGATCTTTAGCCTAGGAAAAATTAATAACTTTGTGCAATGTGAAATTATATGACTAGTGATGATTACATTGTCTTCATATATTCAATTTCGAGGTAAAATGTCGAATTATAATTAGAATAATTATATATTTGTAAACAATCAATGAAATTATAGCTAGGAGCAGATAATAAATATAAATGTATGTTTTATTGACTTTATGATATGCTTTATGATTACCATGGTTAACTTTGATAAAGATAGTTAATCTGAAAAAAAACCGTTTATTCTCATATATATGCATGTGAAACTTTGACAAATCAAAAAACTCATAAAATGTTGATATCATTTAGAACAAAAGTACCAAGGGTGTAAGAGACAAAAATTAACGGAGTTATGTACAAAATATAACTTGAAATTTGATATAATTGTATGATTGAGAGCTTTCTATAACGATCATGAATGTAATGTAAAAGTTATTTGAAAAACTAAATTATACAAAACTGGTCAAATTTTACGTAATGTTCTCATAAATGAATTTATTGAATAAATGACTGAGATTAATACAATTTCTATTAAATTAAACAAATTTTGATATCTACCAACATAGATTTATTGATATAATTGAAATTCAAGAGTTTTGATTAATTTGATTATACATTTTAGAAAACTGAAGGCGTAAGTATATATAGAATGTTCACTGATTAGTCTACACTTATGAAAGTATTTTACAGTAGATAAACGCGAAATTCAGATTCGTATGTGTTAATTCATAACCAGTTACTAATAAAAAGTAATTCTCAACCGCTCGTAAAAAATGGTTTAAAACATGATAATAATTATTTATGTTATTTGTATATTGACTTTCTCTTGCGTCTCTTACACCTAAATCGAATAGTGTGGCCTCAATATTGTTCTTTCTTCTTTTGTTTGTATTCATCTATGTAGTCTTTTATACATGCAATTGTTCTTGTTTGATAAGAGCATTTGATGTCAGCAAAATATAGCATTAAAAAACATTTACATTTCAGAAAAAGAATTAACTAGAAAAAAAAATGTGACAGATAGGAAAAATGAAGTGTGGTACCTTTGGAAAGTAGCGAGAATATCGATAAAGGTATTCATTTCATTTATAGTGATCAACGGCTAAAATCGTCAATATAAATTCCATAAATTAGATGCTAAAATAAGTCTGAAAAACTTGTGCATGTGCGTCTTTAGATGCTCGTCGATTCTTTTTGCACAACAACACCCTCTGGATCTTTTAGAGAGAATAATAATATTGATTATAATGTTAAATTAAGAAATTCAGAAGAAAGTGCAAAGTTAAGAACAAATATAATAGAAGTAAAATGTTTTTGGTTGTTAATGTATCAAATCTTATAAGGATACAATGGAATTTCTATTTCTTGAGTAGTATCTCAATTTAAAGTTGAACTTAATTAACTACTGGTAAAGGTTTGCTGTTCGCGAAGTCAAACGGTCTCGTATGTGATCACTAGTTCATTATATGTTTGTTTGATAAATATTTGCATTCAATATACTTATTATTTTCATCATCAGAAACTAGATTCAGATAAAATTTTTTGATTGTGGCAAAAAAGACGAAGTGTGGGTATTCTTTGTGAGTTTCTTCTCCTCAACAATATCTACACTCTCAAGCATGAGAATACTCTATAAATTAGTATCAGAATTTTCAATAGTAATCATATAAAGAAGCGTTAAAATAGCATCGAAAACTTCGTAGTGTTGAGATCTATGGTTTTACATAAAATCCATAACGAAGAATCTAAGAAGAACCAGTTAACCGATTTAGTAATTTTATGCGTCTCTATCTTTTAGCCAAAATTTTCGAAAATCAATGACTATCAGAATCTAAATCAAATACTTCAATATTTTGATACACTCTGAAATTACAAAACATTTATCGTAAATGTAATTATTACAAACAAATTGATTGATCAAAAATATGTCAGATGATTAATTGTATACAAAATTAGGTATTGTTTGCCATATTTCAATTGATTTATATTTTGAATTAACAATAAAAGTTTTTAAACAAATATTGTAAAATTTCTCAATAAAATTTGAACGATTGTTTTTATAATGTTTTTTTTCCTATTGCATTTTAAACTGTCAACAACTATCCAATTATACAAAGCTAATTAAATTATTATTAACATTTGACATTATAGATAATAAAAAATGTTCATTGAATATAATGAAAATATTTATTACGTGCGTGTGATTTTCTAATTTATTTTTCATTCGTTTTAAGAATTTCCTTTTTCTAAAATACATTCGTTTATTCTCCCATATTTTCATTCATCATTGGGTTTGAATAAAATTATCTTGTTTGTATATGACGAATATCAAAAATGTAATTATGAATTTTTATCTGTTTAATAAAAATCTTTAGAAAATAACGAAATAATCTCAATAGAAAATAAACATTTGAGTCACAAGTAACTGATATGAAATCCAGTAAAATTTTGAGAATCAACTTAGTAACTATTAAAAAGACCGAATTTTAATTTTATCCACCTAATATTGGATCTAAAAATTGGGAAAGCACTCCATTTTTGAATTAGATTTCAGAAATCGCATAATTTCTGTACTGATTAGGGCATGGATATGGGTTTAACATTGTTAAAGATTCACACCCACACTCACGCATTATTATTTTAATAAAAATAGTAAATTTATATGGATAAATTGCAACATTATTGTACCGTTTTGACAAAAAAAACAAGCAAAAAAAGAATTTCGATTCGAAAGCTGATCAGTCATCTTTTTAACTGTACTATAAGATTTTTTATTTTGCATGTATCTCGACGTAGGTAAATGGTAAACTCTGGAATCTTTTTTCAAAAGATATGCCTTGAAAAGTTCTTTAAGAAAGCTAATAATAAATTTCAATTGACTTGTATCAATGGTTTTTTCCATACTCGAAAGGATAGACCTATATGAAATTGGTTTGTTCCAACTGATAAATATATACTAATTACTGACGTTTTAAAACATTTTGAAAAATCTGTTTCTGATATTACTTATTAAGATAATAGCTTTATTTTACATAAGGGTATGGGTATGAGCTGTTTAACTGTTGAATATGGTTTTATTTCTTGTCACTCTACAACCACATCCATCCTTGATTTTTGTATGGTTAGATGTAGCTTGAAAAGCTATGCAAGATGAGATAATGAAATTTCCAAGACTTCATAACTGGAAACCAGATGAGCGTCAAAACCGGTAAAACTACATATTTTTATCCCTATTTTTGTTCATGTTTCATGATCTTGAAGATAGTAGAATTCCAAACTTCAATAAAAAATATATCTCATAATTCATCGTACTTTATAGGAAACCTAAGAGGTTATCAAACAAAACTTGAATAGACTCTATCGTTATAGTTGTTTTTAAGACAATCTCATTTTACGACTCATAGTGAATTTATGAATAAAATGACATCATGATTAAGAGAGTGAAAAAAGTTGTCAGGAAGTCACTTTTTGAAAGATTTGAAACCGTAAACCAGAAACATATTTTTCTCTAGAAAAAAAAACTAGAGAAATATCTATTGAAATGATTTAGCAATGCTTCAACCACTCAAAAAGCATAATCAGCTGTTAGCTTACAACTCCGTAATCACAAATTTTTAATGTACTTATCTATTGAACAATGGAAACGGCAAGTTTTCCCATGCGTTCTATTTCGTGTGGATTTTGACAAATTGTGAGCCATTGAAAGTGGAGAGGTGCGAATGGGGTGTCATAATGAGCTTTCACTTAGATTTTTCCGCCAAGAATGAAGTATTTATCAACTTAGTCATAAGCCAGGAATAATTACTTGCGCGAAGAAGTCTTGCAACTGCTTTTTTTCAACACATGACTCATGAAAAATATGAAGATGTACGTCTTATATTTACCATCTCACGTACATCCACTTGAACCGCTTAATTATTTTGTGTTGAAGGATGAACAATATTGAAGTGCTTCAATATCAGAATAATAAAAGTGTAATGGTAAGATTATTAGGAAAAAAAAAAGATATGTCACTCAGAATCACTTTTTAGTTATTGACATAATTAATGCCGATAAGTATATGTTGTATAAACATGTCCCACGATGAATCGCTCAATTCTAATTGTTTACAATAGATACCATAACGTTGACTTGTGTGTTGATAAAATTCGATAGCTTTATTAATCTGTTCGCTCATATTAGTAGGTAATTGATTGCAGAGATAAACCTTAATAACATAGTGAAAGTAAGATGAACATCAAAAAGATCGGAAAAATCAATTCACTTTGATTTGTTCAATGTTAAATAAACATTGACAAGTCATTTGTTGTAAAGTTTGCATTTAAAGAACGAGCCAAAGAAGAATGACACCCGTACCGATTAAACGAAGAATTTCGTTTTGTATGTTCAAAGCTAAGAAAATTAAAGTTCATGTTTCTGTAATGAATCATACAATTTTACCGAGTGAATTAAAGCCTTGTTTACGTAAATATTGTTCTAGACCATTGAAAATTTCAACATTGACATGAAGTATATCAGCTAAATCTTTATTCAACGTAAATGAACCATCCTATATTCCAAAAAAATGCAAAACAATGAATCGATAATAAACTTTGAAAATGATATTACGTTAGATTGAAGTTTGATGAGTTCTTCAATCATTGTTCTTGAAGATCGAATATTTTTCAGCTTAATTAGAAGTGGAACTTCAGTTGGTTGACCTAAATTCATATATTATTGCAGTATATCTTTCAAACAACAACAGAGGACAAATTACCCGATGAGAAAACAAGTTCACCACAAAAGTTACGTGTTAAAGATGTAATTTGACCATCGAGCTGATAAAAGACAGGAAAAGTAAAAAATCGAACTATCAAAAAAATGTCATAATACGAACTAAGTACAATGGATCACTGGGTTTACGATCATATACTACAAAATAACAATAGTTGAATATTATTTATCATTTTTTTCACACTGACCAGATTTAGCTGAAAAATTTGTATCCTTTGCTACGTATGTAATATGTTGCTCAATATCATCTTTGCTCAATCCTAGATAAATATAAATGGTTTTTATTGATGATATGAAACATCTAAGTAATCGTCGAACTTTGCTGAGTGGGTTCCAATGTAAATGAAGCTTTTGCACCTGAACGTGCTTCTTCAGCATCGACACGAAGTATCCCATTGGCATCGATATCCATACGAATAGCGATGACGAGTGTTTGAGCAACGAAGTTGCTGGTTAAGTCAGACAGACTAAATTCGCCTAATAACGTCTAGAACAAAGACGGCTAGTAAATAATATTTATAGATTTAAAACACTACATACATTGTATTTTGTGATCTACTCCTTCTGGATGTGTGCCCACTTGGTCTGGGCATCGAAGATATAAACGGTGAGATGCACACGCTAATTCGTCGTAATACAGTTATTCCAACGCGAACTGAACTTTATCCAATATTTACAAATGCTTATGCCTATCAGCCCACAGCTACTATTCGTATATTTGAANCTAGGATGGGGGGGGCGCGTGGGGGGGGTGGGGGGGGGGGAGGAGCCGCAAAACCTCGATTTAAAACTTACACTCACTATTTTCTTCGAAAATATATGTGAGTTCCACAAAAGATATACGAATATGGAAGTTTGATTTAAATGTACTATCTAAATATTAAACAAATTACATCTGAAACTTATAAAGATTTACAGAATTCAAGTAATTCAACAAATATGGATGATCATGGTTTTCAAAAAAATGATAATAAAAGATTCTCGTAAAACGAAACATATCACATGAATCTTTCCTGATTCTTTTCCTAATTGTTCGATTTGTATCAATGTAAATAAATAAGCAAAACAAAATGAATCATTTTGAATCTTTTAAACGAGATTTTTTCCTGCATGTTGGCTATAGATGGGTCGAATTATTCTTTTTTATAGCAACAAGTATAATCACTTTTCAATTAAACTCACTTGCAACAAATCGATTTTCATACTGTTCTATTTTATGGCAATATATTAAATCAGAACGTGATTCCACTCATTATATTATTGATCGTATTACATCGAAATAAAATGACTAACAACAATTATTCGAACGATCTGATCATTATATACTGGTGTTTTCGCTGTTAATTGTTATTGTCGAACTAAATCTGATGTACTAAAATCAACAAGTTTTACTTCAAAAGTTCCTCGTTCATTTTGAGTGTGAATATGTGTAAATAAAAAGTACACCTACACCCACACCGTCCATTCAAGTAGTCTTTGTGTGTGATTATATTTCTGAATGAGTCGAGGACAAGAAAGGATAGGAATCCACAGTTCTCACTATTCGAAAAAATGATGCAGAGAGGATCTCTCAGCGTAAGACCTATTAGGTCTTAAGAGTCATTTTATGGCTGCCTCTGATTCCCATTCTACTTCACAAAATGTTCAATTTTCACTATAAAAAATGTGTTCAAAGCCACCCTATATTCCTAAAAAAATTATTATGTTCTTGGAAAAGTCTGTTGAAGAAAAAAATTGAAAACATGACTAAAAATTTTATCATCAATATTGGATGATTTCTGATAGACTTTTGCATAATTTGAGTTGAAATTCTTATGAAATCTGACGTTAAAAAGACAGCAAAGCAACTGTCAGCTTCAAAGTTGCTATAAAAACATCATTTCATTCTATTGATCTTACACAGATGGATGCTTCCGATATCACTCTTTCGAATACAGACAAAAATGGTTCTTCTCAATTAAAATAAGATTCAGAAATAATACATCTATCTTGATTTCAATTGAATCTTATTAAAAGGCATTGCTTCAATATTATGCAATAGTTGAGCTGAATTATCTGATTTGTTCAACATAGTCCCATAAAATCTGAAATTTTCTATTCACAATATTTTAAGAGTACAAGAACTGGATGTGAATAAGAAGTGGGATTGAACTCTAGCATTACCATAATGACCAAATGTTCCCGGAGCTAGTGACATAAAAGCTTGATCAAAAGACATGAAACCCATGCCAAATGGAGTAGAAGATGTATTGGACTCGATCGCATGTTGTGGCATGTTCGATTTAGTTGCTTTCTGTACGATTTATTCGTCGATTAATCGTTTGTATTATCCGTTATCGATCTCACTGATGAGTGATGTGTAGAGCTTTGCCAGTGATCGAGCATTAGTGATTCCATTTACAGCTGATATTTCTGCTCGGTGCGTCCGAGGTTCGTTGAGAAAGTTAAACGACATTAACATGGATCCAGTTAGTATTATTTTTACATTTAGATCGAGAACGTGTTGTGATACACGATATTGTTGTTCTGATGGTAGGCCAACATAAAATTCAATATCTATTTTATCTGCTATGTCATCTTTAACGACTTGACCAAAAGTTCTCTTTTGGGAATTAACGCGCCGCACCAGTTCCTCAGCTAACGAACCCTATGTATAATGTTGATAACTATGAACGGTTTCTAGAGGCCATACTGGTGTCTGTTGCTTTGGTGTATGTACCACCGTTGTCCAAGTAAGATATCGCTCGTCTACTTACTAATCATCCAGCAATCCAGAATATGAGAAAGAATATCTGCCACGGTAATATTCTTCTTTCCGTGTTGTCTATATTCTGGCCAATATTTCGTAACAAACTCTGAATAGTCAAGAAGGCCTCGTTGTACATGAAGAGCAACAACTGTAGCCACTAGATCTTTTGACGTTGAAAAGACGAGCTGTAACTTATTATTGTCGTAAGATTTATTTCGTGATTCAGCAAACTATCCACCAGATAAGTCAACAACTATTTTGCCCTGATGATAAATTGCAATCGATGTACCTAAGTTCCTTTCTTTGTTTTGCCAGTTATTCCTCGAATATTAAAATCGGAACAATGCGAACAAACTACAGTCGAAATAAGAAGAGACCAAATCCAACCAGAGAAGTACATAATCAAGAATGACTCAATAACGATAAGACAGTTTATATGTCATTATCAAAGAGCAATACAAAGTTACTGCACATATCACAAAGTAATCCATAGAAAACTGTTTCTATTTGAATATGTCAACGAAAGATCACTTTTTAGAAAATGTGAGATGCTCAAATCTAAACGACTCGTGAAGACTAAATGAGTGCAAAAACAGTTTTATTATTTGTTCATCGTAAAGGATAGGTAGATTTCATTGCTTCAAATTCATTCAATTACGTTTTGTAATTCTTAAATGACATAAAACAAGCGATTTTTTTTGTGGATTGAGAGTGAATTCAACGTTGATGCAAAGTAGGGTGTGGGTGTGAGTATTCTCTTCATTGTCGACCACACCGGCACTCTGTTCGAAAACTGTCGAATATTAATGAAAAAAGACATAAATTAGCTCTCAAGTATAGAGCTTTGATAAAAGATGTTTCAATAGATATCGAATTTCAAGTTAAAAATAGTGTCATCAGAAAGAGTACAATGGTCTACACATATGGTTCAAAAAATCCACCCGATATATCTATAAAAACTACAATTTCATAAGACTGAAAAAATTATTATGCGAGACAATATGATCTAATTGGAGGGGTATTTGGCAATTATCGATAGAAAAAAAATCGAATATTGGATAGGCTCTTATGGAATTCTGGTAGTAACAAGCATTCTGCATCAAATGAACCTAATTTCAATGATATTAAATCGCATTTTAATGAATTTTCTGGTCAAAAACTGCTTTTTACTGCTTTCAGAGAGTGCTTCAGATCTTTCTTATTATCTGAGTACTTTTCAAAAAAAAAATGCTATATTTGTAATGAGGATACTTAGGCGCTTTCGAGCTATAAAGATATTCTGTATATTTTTGCCGAAGAGTAAGCATATATCCTAGTTATTGACATGATCGTTGCCGATAATTATACGTTGAATAAACATGTCCCAAGATGAATCGTGTAATTCTAATTGTCCACAATATATACCAATACGTTGACTTGTTTGTTGATAGAATTTTATTGCTTTGTCCATTTGTTCATTTATGTTAGCAGGTAAATGGTTGCAAAGATGAACCTTAGAAAGGGATAAAAATAATTAGAATTGATAACGAGAAGTTCAAAAAAGAATCAATTCACTTTGATCTGTTCAATAATAAACAAAAATTGAATTTTATTCTGTTGCGAAGGTTGTGTTTGAAGAACCAACCACATAAGAATAACACCCGTACCAATCAAACGAAGAATTTCGTTGCGTATATTCAAAGCTAAGAAAATAAAAGTTCGTGTCACTATTCGTTAACTACAAATCCTTTAATGTTACCGAGTGAGTTAAAACCTTGCTCGCGTAAATAATGTTCAAGACCATTGAAAATATCAGGATTGATATGAAGCACATCAGCTAAGTCTTTATTTAATGTAAATGAACCGTCCTATATTCACAATTCAAATAGAATATAATAAATATTTAATGAGGTTTCAAAATGATACTACCTCGGATTGAAGTTTGATGAGTTCTTCAATCATTGCTGGTGTAGATTGAACATCATTCAGTTTACTGAGAAGCGGAGTACTAGTCGTCTGATCTGAAATCACATACTATTACAGTATATTTCGTAAATGACAACACGAAACAAATTACTGGATGACGCAATAAGTTCACCAGAAAAGTTGTGCATTACAACTTCAGTTTGACCATCGAGCTAACAAAAGACAAAAAGTGTACCAATGAACTATAAAAAGATGACAGAATACAAACCAAGTATAATGGATCATTGGCTTGTCGATCATAAACTACAAAATAATCCTAATTAAACATTACTTCTCCTTTGAAAACTCACCAGATTTAGCTGCAAAATCTGCATCACTTTGTACATATGTAATATGTCGCTCAATTTGATCTTTTGTCAATCCTAGATAAATTTAAACGATGTTTTTAAGCAAAATATCAAACATCTACTCAATAATTATCCCACTATTCTCACTACTAGGTGCGATAGTAAATGAAGCTTTGACGCCTGAACGCGCTTCTTGAGCATCGACACGATGTATACCATTGGCGTCGATCTCGATACGAATAGCTATTTCAAGCGTTTGAGCAGCGAAGTTACTTGTTAGACCAGTAAGACTGAACTCGCCCAAGAGTATCTACAATAGAGAAGACTATCGAATAAAACTTGCATTTAGAATACTACTCACATTGTATTTTGTGAGATTATGTTCGCCTTCAAATATACGAATAGTAGCTGTCGTCTGATAGGCATAAGCATTTGTGAATACTGGGTAAAATTCAGTTTGCATTGGGATGGTTGTATTACGACGAATGAGTGTATGCATGTGACCGTGAATATCTTCGATGCCTATACCAAGTGGACAGACATCGAGGAGCAGTAACTCGCCGATAGATGAATCGAATGTTGGAACATCTTTCATTTTTGATTCAAAGCTAAATTTTGATTTTATTCTCATTTTAGAAACATCATCAATAGATCAATGACGATTAATAATTAATCGTCGCACGCTTTCTGTGAAATCTTTTACAACTTACTTTACTCGATTTTTAGCCCTTCTACGAATCATATGTTCTAATTCTTCATTTTCCGCTACGTCATTTCGCAGATCATTGTCATCGTATAGCTGCTCCTAGAAATGAATAAAAGTTTCTAGAAAACAATTGTATGTTACTATATGTACTTTGCCGTATCGAAATGACTTTTGCATATTGACATTCCTTTTCTTAGACATCTCGTCGGATCGTACAGCTTTATCGATAGTAAAAGCAGTCAAAGCCATTGTTAGTTTTTCATCGAGCTTACTTTCGTTTGAGCTTCGTGCATCACTCACAGCAACCCGTGTGCTACCATGTTTACCACTGCGTATTGAGTTTTGTGATAACATTTCTATGTTCATGATTCATCCATCGAAATAATGGAAGAATTAGTGTGATTGTAACTTACTGATGTTTGACTTCGCTTGTGATCCTAGTGGAGACGGCATGCAGCAGCCACTACTGCGGGATGCAGATGATGTCGCGTCTCTTGACAGTAATATTGTTGGGGATGATACTTGTGCTGACGATCCGAAGAGAAGAGAAGAAGTAGCCGCACGAAAAGTATCAGCAACACTGTCTAAAAGCAAATCGGATCGTGATGGTAATTTGATACCTACAATGTACATCAATATTGATCATGTTTTATGCTTTAGTGCAATGCCGGAAGAAGAGAAAAGAACTTGCTAGTTGCAGACTAGCAAGAGATCATCGTTCTTTAGTGAAAGATAGTGCATTTATTCTGAATTTTTTATGATTTGTTGACTATTTTTGAGAAAATTATGCGATTACTAAAGTCATGAACGAAAGAAGCATTGTGAAAATATTTTTGTACGATTACTGCTCAAATCTTTGAATAATAAAGCAATGTAGCACGATTCAGTAGATCATATGTCACATCTGCCATTGAAAAAACAGACCATGTATTACGTATTTACATAGTTTGCATTTTGGAATGGAACATTCAACTGCGATATTTGACAAACAAATGTATACATCTCACTTTTATTCATTGATGCGGAAAGTTATCTCGAGATTTTAAGGGTAAACAAACATATTTGACGAAAACTAAATGAATGTGTAACACTATTTTCGTTGATTGCTTCGAGCTGAACTTTACTTTTCATCAAGATAATAATCAAAAGCAAAACTACGAGAAACAAAAACCGTCAACTCTTGATTGTGTAATAAAATCATATTATACGCAATAGATTTAAATGCAACCCCACTTTAATCCAAATGAAGAGACAGTATAGATAAGAAGAGGCTAAAATTGAAATTTTACCTTCACTTGCGATACTGTTAGTGATAGAAGTCTGAGAGAAATGGTGAAGTGATGATAATGATGCTGCTGTTGTTGGAAGACGAGGAGGGAGAGAAGGAGCAGCACCAGTACCAAGTTCAGACTCTAGAAATCCGTATTATATTAATTACGAATAATGACAGCAGCGAGTACAAGAATGAATATGATTCTATTGGCTACTTACCAGAGACAAATGATGATGCGGTGCTAAATAATCCATCAACTGTACTGGCGTTCTGATCGAGACTAAAATCTAACAAAGAATAACAGTCATATTGCATGTAGTGACTGAGATTAAGACCAGGGCACTACACATAAGACGAAAATGATAGTTGATTGTTTGCATGTATCAGCTATATATTAGTCATTTAAAAAGTAGCACTAATCTAGGCCTTTTTGGTTAAAGCGAGCCTTACTAGATTTCAAATGGAACTAATAAATTCTAACGAGACTTATGCAGATATGCTGAGAAAAAATACGCTGAAAAAAAGGAGTTTTGATAATTGAAATCAATTCGAAAAACTTTTAAAAGCTTCGTACATGAATACCAAATCATTGGAAACACTTATCAACTGTCTAGGAATTGTAATTTGTGGTTTTCGTACCCATTGGTGCTTTGTATTTGTTGATGTAATATCGCCTTTTCAAAATTAGAATAGGACAGAAATGAGCTTCTTTTAATTATGACCCATCTGTTTGATTGTACTTATATATATAGATGAGACCAAACTGAGTTGTTGACAATAAACTTCATGAGAATTGCAACTTGAAAGAAATGTCTGTCATGTTGATTTGCCATAATACATTCATGTAAAAATACACGGACAGTAATCTTATTTACTGGAATGAATCTTGTATATTTTCCTAATTTTCTTTTTCCAAAAATTCAAAATATCATCTTTGATCAATGTTAGAAATTGGTAGTGAGTTGACAGATATCTTATCAAAAGTTAAAATTTTACCCAGTTCAAGGAATACTCAATAAAGAAACTAGATTCAATAGCTTTCGTCATAGGACTTTAAAAATAGTTATAATAACGTGAGAATAAGTGCCTTGAAAAATAAATAAATGTAACTATAAAGTCAGTCTAATGTATGGTTTATGATTGTTCGTGACTTTATGTCATAATAGTAAAAAATCTATAGAGAGATTGAAATAAATATAAGAACAATCTATCATTTGCAAGAAGTCTAAGGGTAGCTCAAATTTAGTTGAAGTTAGAAATCAACATAAATATGAGTAGGCTGAAATTCAAATCTTACTTTTAGCCGTGGAGCTGCCGCTACGATCGAAGACAAGCCGCCGTTCACGTTTCAGTGTTTCTACTGACTGCTGCTGTTGTAATGATGCCGACTCTGATATTGCTTCACGGCATTGCTTTCTAACAGAAGATATAAATGACTATATGATATAGAGTCTAGAAAAATACAGACATTGATATCTTGCCGGTAGATTTTAGCTGTTGTTGAATCGGTTCTTGTGGTGGCATTGGTGGTGGTGCAGGCACTGATTCTATAAAAGATATAATGAAATAAATTTGATACTAATAGCGATCTTACTTGTAGTCTCACTCTTCTTCTTTTCTTCCTCTTTGTTATCAGTAGTAGACATTCGTATTTGTTCGGCATCCGATTTCGAAATTAAGTCACATAAAGTCGATTCTGTAAAGAGTTTCTCTTCATTTTCTGGAATGAACATTCTAGTGGCTAAATCTTGACTTGCCAAAGAAGGTTCATGTGTGTCTGTAAGCCGAAAAGACTCTGAATAGGGGTAGAAACCACCATCGCCACCGCCGGCTTCACTTTCATCTTCATACTCTACTAATGACTCGTGTGTCAAATCCATGGTTTTCGATTGCAATTCTGTTGCATGTCTCACTAAAATTAATTCCAAGCAGTTGCTATAAAATATTGCTTGTTATACAAGTGACAAATAATCTATTCTCTTTTGATAAAAAATAGACAATACGAAATCAATTACTTTTCTTCGGTGACTACAATTCCTATCATCCGTAAAGTAAATATTACAACAAATATTCTAGTGCTAAATTAAATGTCTACATAAAGCCATTCTCGAAATCTTATATTTAAGAAAAAACAATTCGATACAAGAATAAGTCACATATATGGTTCTTTGGAGAATGAAATACATAATTCTTACAATGAAAAAAGATTTTTTTTTTTCTCGAAACATCTTGGTACTGACTGAATGACATGCAAGTATGAAAAAAATGTTGTTAAAGAATTGACCAGCAGCGTGTGAGTGTGCGTGTAGAACCTGTGTTAATGAATACTCACACCCACACCCTTCATATATGTCAATTTGTAACTGACGAGAAAATACTTTAATCTAGTAAACCAAAATTAGTATCATACTACATTCAGCTAACGGATCTTAGCAAATGGTTGCAAAAGTTTCGCGCTATGAGTTGATCGATGAAGATTGAACTTTCACAAAAACACCTCGTTTTTTAGTCAAAACTACGTGACAATCGTTTGGTTTGGGCCTCACTTTTCCTATATGGCAGGATATGAGGATGAGAAGGATATGAGTAAGGTTCGGCGAGCGGGTGAGTGATATTGCAGTGGTATTGAAGACCATGAAGTAACTTCCACACTACATCTACGTTCAAAACACTTCCTCCAAACCTACAACCTGATGAAAATTAGATTTCGAGAGTTTACTTTTCAAACATTTCTGTCGATGTTCGCTCCTGATAATGACAACTGCATTACTTACTATAGTCCAAATCAGTGGACTCATCCATAGTGTCCAAAAAGCTGAAATCACAGTAGTCGCCTTCAACATCTAATTTCATCGATTTTAACGATAGCTGCGAGGATCGTTTGTCCGGCGCCAACTGCTCCGCTAAAAGTAAATGAAGACTCCAAGTACAGAACATTTCGACTAGAAGCAGAAGCAAATACTTAGGGCAATCCAAAAGTCCTGTCGTCAATACCTTATCTCCACATAGAAATCTTTAAGAAACTTTCTTTCTATATAGTCTGATAGAGAAAAGAATACTCTATTTTTCTATGCTATTTGATCATACTNGCATCGACACGAAGTATCCCATTGGCATCGATATCCATACGAATAGCGATGACGAGTGTTTGAGCAACGAAGTTGCTGGTTAGGTCAGACAGACTAAATTAGCCTAATAACGTCTAGAACAAAGACGGATAGTAAATAATATTTATAGATTTAAAACACTACATACATTGTATTTTGTGAGATTATGTTCACCTTCAAATATACGAATAGTAGCTGTGGTCTGATAGGCATAAGCATTTGTAAATATTGGATAAAGTTCAGTTCGCGTTGGAATAACTGTATTACGACGAATTAGCGTGTGCATCTCACCGTTTATATCTTCGATGCCCAGACCAAGTGGGCACACATCCAGAAGGAGTAGATCACAAATAGGTGCATCGAACATTGAAACATCTTTCATTTGTTTTGGAAAACTAAATTTTGACTTTGTTTCATTTAAAAAAATTCTATCGGTAGAGAATGACGATTAATAATCAATCGTCACGCGCTTTTGTGAAATATTTTAAGGATCACATTTCTACTTGCCTTTTCTTTTTATGAATCGTAGTTTTTGATTGTTCACTTTTACATGTAAACTTTTCCATATTATCGTCATACCGTTGCTCCTAAAAGGTTGGTCGATTTTCAAAAAGAAAATTGCATGTTAATGTACGTACTTTCTGGCACTGATCTCGTTTGTCCATTGATACATAGATTTTGTTAGGGATCTCGTCACATCGTACAGTTTCATTTGGAAAGAAATATGTCGAATCAATTGATAGCATTTCATTCATTGTATCATCATTTGAACTTCGTGGTTCATTGATAGGTACTGGCATGTCACCATGTTTACCATTGAATGACGAGACTTTTGAAGATGATTCTATGGTTGCAGATCGTTTATCAAAATAATTGAAACATTTTTGTAATTCTAACTTACTGACGCTTGGCTTCGGCATTGATGCTGTTGAAGATTGCATGTAGGTGCCACCACTGTGGGATGCAAATGATGCCGCCAGTTTTGACAATGATATTGTTCGATATGATAAATCTGGTGACAGTGGTTTGGGTAAAGAAAGAGGAGCCGATGCAGAAGGATCAACTACATGATCATACGAATCGAATGAAGCTGCCAATTCGATACCTAAAATGTACATAAAATCAGAATGTAGTATGTTTAACGTTAAAAAAATTAAGAGAGAGTTTGTGGACATAGATGTAGATGTACGTAATAGCAAGATTTATCTTCATCCATATCCATCTATAGGATATTATCAATAAGAATACCAATACCACTTATTGGTGACAGTAATAAGAACATAACATTTCCTGAACCTCAATGAGCTTTTTTTTTATTGACTCTGAATTTTAAAAGTCAGTCAAAAATCACTAAAACTTAATAAAACTTATCAAACTCATGAATTCCGATTTCCTTCTCCGAAATAGGTGCAAAACATTCAGAACTCTTGATTGTATAAGAACAATCTATTATTTGTGCAAGAAGTCAAAGTATAGCTCAAATCTAGTTGACGTTCGAAATTGCCATAAACATCAATAGGTTGAAATACAAATTTTACTTGTAAACCATACGTTGACTCATCACTTGAAATCCTAACAGAAAACATCAACAACTACATGACATAGAGTCCGAAAAATACAGACATCGGCATCCACCTACACTTGTGTTGTTTGAACTCTGACATAAATATACAAGCATTTTATTTCATATTACCTTCATTCAGTTGAGAGAATATTCTTTAATAAAAATAACAATCTAACCTCCATCAATATCTGCTTCTCGAAGCATATCATCAAGTTCTTCATCAGTGAGTGTCTCTCCCAGATTTGTCATGACATAACTTTAAAACAAAACCAGATTACGTATATTCGTATGTTAGTTGTTTTTACTTACCGAAACTCAGCAGCTGATATAAATCCACTACCGTCCTTGTCAAAGATGCGGAATACTTCGAGAATTTCTTCTTCCGAATCTGTATCTTTCATTTTACGTGCCATCAGCGTTAAAAATTCAGGAAAATCAATCGTACCATTACCTAAGAATAAACCAAGTACAATTATAATTAATAACTATTTGTTATTTTTATATACGAGAGAAAAAATCGAATGAACCTCAAGAATAAATATATCTCGAGATGTGACTTTGGTTAGAAACGGGTGTCTATGTTCAATTAAAGATAAGAAATTCTTTTCTTTTTAATATAATCAAAAACATAAACCAGATCAAATTTACTATTTAATTGATTAAGACCTTACCATCAGCATCAACTTCATTGATCATATCTTGTAATTCAGCTTCAGTTGGATTTTGACCAAGACTACGCATTACCGTACCTAATTAATATTTAAGCAAATAGTTACATATCTCAAAAACAACAAATGAAGACTTTCGTACCAAATTCTTTTGTTGTAATTGTTCCATCACCATCTTTGTCAAATAGAGAAAAAGCTTCTTTAAATTCAGCTATTTGTTCATCTGTCAATTGATCTGCCTAGAACAAATAATACTATAGGAGTAGCTAAAAGTAGTGACGGCACAGAATAAAACAGTTGTAGAAAACTTTAGGAAATGTTCTGTTTTTAAAAGGTAATAGACAAAACGAAACTCTATTTTCCTATCTTTTTTCCTCCCTCTTCAACCGGTACCATAATAATAAAATTTTGATAGAATCGTTTCATACGTTGTATTAAAAAAAATAAAATATACTGCAAGATGCAGCGTGAAATGTTCTACAATTAATATTAGATCAATTATTTAATAGTTGCACTTTTTGCTTTCGTCTTGAGCAAAATTTTGAGCGCTCAATTTTTACCTCATTGATGGGACAAGAATAAATTTTTCATAATGGAGAATAACCTTGGTTAAAATAATAATTAAGCAAAATATTGAAAGCTAACTTAGCTGGGTAGTGAGGCCTTATTTATGTAAACGCCAAATACAGATCGTTTTTTTTAAATCCGCAATAATAATTAATAATAACCTTGAACTATGCTAGTGCATGCGAGGATTATACTTTTCAAATCCTAATCATATGTAAATTTTGTTATGTAAGTTGAATGATTAAAAAAAAGTATCATCGATGCTTAATTTTAGTTGCTCTCTCCATTGAAGGACGTTTTTATCCACCTAGAGTAAATCTTATAATACAAACTGTACAATATGAATTTTCTTTTTTATTGGCTAAAATAAATAAATGAATTTCATAGATTTGATGAACAAATATTTCCACTTTATTTTAATACATTGTCTTAAAATAAAGTGACAACAAAAATATAGCTTTTATATATGTTTATCAAGGGACGTCGCATAACTAGCACAGCTAAATGATGATTCTTTAGCTTGCTGTATAGGCCATGCAATTATTTTGTTAGTATTTTAGGAATGTAGTTACGAGTGTGTGTGTGAGTATGAGTTCGACTTAAATTCAAATTCACCAACACATCACGCTCACAATCGGCAAGCCTGGTGTGACATAGATCAGTTCTTATCAAAGAACTGTGGGAGCAGATCAGCTCCGATCAAAAGAACTGTCAAATAGCTCTCAAGATTGGAGCTGATATAGAACTAACTGAAATCCAATATCATTCTAATCATCTCCTAATGCTATCGATTATCACAGTTACTGCTATGAATCCTCTCCTAATGCAGGTTTCTCCTCTAAAAGCAAATGCAATCTTGAAGTACGAAACTTTTCGACTAAAAGTCGAAAAAAAATACTCATGCATAACTTTTTGAGTATTTCTCTACGATGACAAAAAAGTATCTTGTTCCTGAGTAAAAACTATGTTACAGTTGTTTTTAAGTACTGCTTATGAAACAAAAAAAACTATGGCTTATCACTTTGAAATTTTGAGAACATCTGATATCTTTACAATTTACAAGTGATTGAATAGAGTTGGATGATTTTCTTCGTCAAGAATTTGTTGTGAAATAAAATGAATAGAATATTTAAAATCAGTATAGAACTAATACATGAAATAATATGTAGATTCTATCAAAGATATGTCTTGATAAAACTTGACTGATATTCTAGTCAAATCTTTCTTTTTGTTTGAAAGTACTTTTTCTATAATATATGACACTTTAAATATTTTGTTTCGAGAAATCATTTCTAACATTTTTGTATCTGTTGTATTTGAAAATAAATTCTTGATGAAAGGAGTCTAAAGATCAAGAAAGTAATTAACTAAAGGTCACAAGTGTTAACTTAAAAATTTACACCTTCTTGTTCAGTTAGACTCCATTGAACATGACATACTTCAGGCGTTATAAATAGTTTTTCAATTCAGTTCAATGTGAAAAACGTCACGATGAGGTTTTCTTACTGGATTTATGATGCTAATAGTTCCACAGACCTTCTATAAACAAGAAATCAATAGATTTCTTTATGCAAGTTAATTTTTTTCTTCTAAAACAAAAATGAGTTGTGTTCTATAGAAATATGCGATGAAATCGCTTCTTTAGAAATACATATCTTATATTTATAACGACCGAAGCTATTCTTTCCTAGTATCGGTATTAATTTCGACTCAACTGGATAAAATGCTTTGGAAATAGTTGTACTGCAAAAGAAAGATTCTTAGAGAAAAACTGGTCTTTCAGTCAGGGTGCAGCTGTGGCTGATGGTTCCTCTTTTATTGGCGCACCTTTATGTTCATGATATCTGTAGTTGGAGGCTGCTTTTCAGGCATTGGTAATAGATTTGCTGTTGCTAGCATTAATGATTCACTAGTAAAATTTGATATTCCACCTAACTGAAAAAGAAATATTCAATTTTTGGCATTATTTTTATATGTAGCATTGAATTGGCGTACCATGGTGGATAATTTTTTTATCTTTTCCATTTGTCCAACTGTTGTTAAATCCTTGGAATCAGCTCTAAGCATACGAACCAAATCTATGAAAATGAAATGTACATATTAGGTTGGAAACGATCGTCACTTTTTTCAACTAAACATATTAGAATATTTCATGATAGGGATGAATAGATTATGTCAATATCGATAATTCAGTTGAAAACAGAATACCTGTAAGCAATCTGCTGAACATCAAAATACTCAGTGTGGAGAAGACTTTTCTTGGATCCATCACAATTCAAAAAATACTTTATTCTATCGTTATGCTTAAATTCTTTTGTTCAAACTATACTATGTTATACAGAGAGGAAACACAAACCTACAACTAAAAGTGTTATATTTTATTCTGTCCCGTCTTAATCGTTTTGATGATACATAATGTGCACCTAATTTTTCATTTTAGTCTTAGTTATAGAATCACTCTCTTTCTCTTATTTAAGGTTACCGAAGTAGAATGATCAAATTCGCTTCTTACCATTGTATTCAGCTAATAGTTCCCTACAAGAGAACGAATACCAAATTTTTTTTTTTAATTTTTCCTTTCTTTCTTTCACTTACAATTCGTCATTTGTGATTATCAAATTGTTCGCCTGACATTGTTGTTGCAATGCTCGACGTTCTTCTTCTGTTGCACTAATCATTTCGATCATTACATCTATTCATTTTTCAAATTTTACATATGTAAATGTTAGTCCTAGATCAATTAACAGACCTTTTCTCATTTTGTCTTCGAGTTCATCTGCTTTATCATACTCATTCAATGAATAACGATATGTGCGTATGATAGTCATCATTATACTAAATTTTGCATCACCACCTGCTCGATAGGAAATTTTTTGACAAAGTTGTTCAAAATCAGCAACTGTTTCTTTTTTGCTCTGAACCGATGCACATTCGAGTGAAATACGTACATCGACTAATTTCTGTTTAATTAAAGTCAAATTTGATAAATCACCATCCCAACAAATGTATGGTAGTAAGTCAACATCACGTTCCAGCATAACTTCAAGTAGATGAACACCTATAACACAAAGTAAATGTCTTAATAGAGATATTGATTGAATTGATTATTGACTACAATACTTTTGTACTGTTCTGTTACTAATCAATCCATGAGTTTACTCATAAAATCTTAACTATATTTACTAACCTGGTTGAAGAGTTTTTATATCCTCTGTAACATTACGTTCTTCGATGGCAACAAAACTAGTATATGTACTAATAACAGAATGTTTGATGCTAAGATCAATCAAATCTCGTTTATTTTGAACTTTGATCAATTCGTTTTCGCTTTCATCTACGTCCAATAGTCCATTATCATAGTCATCAATGATTGCTCGAGTAGTTAAACAATGTAGAATACGTCCTCTAGTCGTTGTCATCGTACTACTAAATACAGTCGTAACAAATTCTTGTCCATCAATAATAGCCGTCAATGTTGCCTTGTGACAATTTTCTATAAATCGATAGACAGTAAGTCGCATTCCATTGAATAAAGATCGAATCATTTTCGGTGCTTGCATATTGAATTTTTGTTTTTTATCCAAACAACCATGCCAATCAATTGATATACTTGTAACACATGGTTGTCGAACTTGTTCGAGAATATTCAATACTTTTTTTTTCCATTTCGATCGATAGTTTGAATCGAATATTGTTGTTAGACCACCTCCATTTGCTCCATTCGCTAACTGTTTCAAAGCATGCTTGTTTGCAACATTACTAACTGAACATGTAAATAAACGATCATGACGCTGAGTTGGTCGTCGTTTTAGTAGAACAAGAATCCAATTGAGATCATGACTATGTCCATCAGTTAGAANCTGTAAATATCTCATTGGAACATACCTTTTTCTCAGATCTGTGGACCATTATGTAAAAACATGATTTTTCAGAAATGCTACATTTTTTCCAGGATTTTCCATTTAAAGTTACAGTCAAGTGTGGTAGATGAACTTGAAATATATGGTTTTGTAGAGAATTTAAAGTTCTATCGAATGCCATATGAAAGAAGTTCTTAGGTATCTTTCGTTTATTTTTATTAGACCATTTTCCATCAACAGGTGCAAACAATACCTGAGAACATTATTTTCAGTCTTTCTCAGTTACTACAAAGGCTTGAGAAAAAATAAATATATTGAAAGATAGCCCATTCAATGCTCTATAAAACTCATATCAAACAATCTCAAATATCAAAAATTTTCTTAACCGGCGGCATCCTTTTAATGTATTTATCTGTTGAACGATAGAAATGGCAAGTTTTTCCATGAGTTCTACTTCCTTTAGATCATAGCAAATTTTGGATGTATGGATGTGGATAGGTGGAAATGAGGATGTTATATTGAGCTCTCACTCACATCCTCAACAAAAATTTGACTCAGATTTTTCCAACAAGATACAACTATTTATCAATTTAGTCGTAAGCCAGGACTAATTAATTGCGTGCCAAGATTTGCACTGAGGAATCTTTCAACTGCTTTTTTCTGACACAGGATTCATGAAAAATATGAGGATGTACGTCTTATGTTTACAATTACACGTACACCCACCCGCATCCTTTAATTCTTTTTTTTTTGTGTTAAAGAATAAACAATATTGAAGTGCTTCAAGATTAGAATAATAAAAGTGTAATGGTAAAATTATTAGAAAGAAGAGATGTCACTCAGGATCACTTTTTAGTTATTGACATGATCAATGCCGATAACTATGCATTGAATAAACATGTCCCATGATGAATTGTTCAATTCTAATTGTTTACAATAGATACCATTACGTTGACTTATTTGTTGATAGAATTCGATCGCTTTGCTAATTTGTTCACTCATATTAGCAGGTAAATGGTTGTAGAGATAAACCTTAGCAACATAGAGAGAGTAGGAAGTAAATTGAAAAGATCGGAAAAAATCAATTCACTTTGATTTGTTCGATGTTAAATAAAAATTGACACGTATTTTGTTGTAAATCTTGTATTTGAAGAACGAGCCAAAGAAGAATGACACCTGTACCGATTAAACGAACAATTTCGTTTTGTATGTTCAAAGCTACGAAAATTAAAGTTCATGGCCCTGTAATAAATCATACGATCTTACCCAGCGAGTTAAAACCTTGTTCGCGTAAATATTGTTCTAGACCATTGAAAATATCAGCATTGACATGAAGTATATCAGCTAAATCTTTATTCAACGTAAATGAACCGTCCTATATTCGAATCAAATGCAAAACAATGAATCGATAATAAACTTTGAAAATGATATTACCTCGGATTGAAGTTTGATGAGCTCTTCAATCATTGTTCTTGAAGATCGAACATTTTTCAGTTTAATGAGAAGGGGAGCACCAGTTGTTTGACCTGAATTCATATACTATTGCAGTATATCTTTCAAACAACAACAAAGGACAAATTACCGAATGAGGTAACAAATTCAGCTGAAAAGTTACGTGTAACAGGTGTAATTTGACCATCGAGCTAAGAAAAGACAGAAAAAGTGAAAAAACGAACTATGAACAGATGACATAGTACGAACTAAGTATAATGGATCATTGGATTTTCGATCATAAACTACAAAAGAACAATAATTGAATATCATTTATCCTTTTTTCACACTAACCAGATTTAGCTGCAAAATTTGTATCACTTTCTACATAGGTAATATGTCGCTCAATATCATCTTTGCTCAATCCTAGATAAATATAAATTGCATTTAATGATGATATGAAACATCTAAATAATTGTCGAACTTTGCTGATCGGACCCAAGAGTAAATGAAGCTCTCACGCCCGAACGCGCTTCTTCAGCATCGACACGAAGTATCCCATTAGCATCGATGTCCATACGAATAGCTATTTCGAGTGTCTGAGGAGCGAAGTTACTTGTTAGACCAGAAAGACTAAACTCGCCCAATAATATCTACAATAGAGAAGGCTAGAAAATAAAATTTATGAAGTTAGAACACTACGTACATTGTATTTTGTGAGATTATGTTCACCTTCAAATATGCGAATGGTAGCTGTTGTCTGATAGGCATAAGCATTTGTGAATATTGGATAAAGTTCAGTTCGCGTTGGAATAGCTGTATTACGACGAATGAGTGTATGCATATTACCGTGAATATCTTCGATACCCAGACCAAGTGGGCAGATATCAAGGAGCAGTAGATCGCAGGAAGATGTATCGGACGTTGAAACATCTTTCATCCTTTTTCGAGAACTAGATTTTGATTTTATTCTCATTTAAAAAATTCTATCGATAGGCAATGACGATTAATAATTAATCGTTGCATGCCTTTGTGAAATATTTTAAGACTCACATTTCTACTTGTCTTGTCTTTTCAGGCATCAGGAATTTTGATTCTATACTTTCAGATGTGAAGTTTAATATATCATCATCATTCCGTTCCTCCTAAAATTGGATGACGTTTCCGAAAAAAATTGCATGTTAATGTACGTACTTTGCCGTATCGAACTGATTTTTTCGTTGACATATCCATTTTGTTGCGGCACATCTCATCACATCGTACATCTTGATCTGTAGAGAACAATGTAGAATCCATTGATAGTATTTCATCCAGTGTAGCATCGTTTGAGCTTCGTGGTTCACCCGCAGCAACCCGTATGTTACCATGTTTTTTACCACCAAGTGACGAGACTTGTGAAGGTGTTTCTATGTTCACAGATCGTTAATCAAAATAACCGAGAAATGCGTATGATTCTAACTTACTAACGCTTGGCTTCGGTTTTGATGCTATTGGAGATTGCAAACAGCTGCCACCACTGCGGGATGCAAATGATGCGGCTTCTTTTGACAGTGATATTGTTCGATATGATTTGTCTGTTGACAGTGGTTCGGGAAAAGAAAGAAGACCCCATGCAGAAGTATCAACTAAACCGGTATACCAGTCGAATTGCGCTCCCAGTTCGATACCTAAAATGGACATCACATCAGAACGTAGCATGCTTGACTATCGAAAATAACGATTTGTTATACCAATACTATCAATAAAAATATGAATACCACTTACCAGTGACAGTAATGGGAACATAACATTTCTAACTTTCAATTACTTTTCCTGAACTCCAGTGAGTCTCAGTGACTCTGAATTTAAAAAGTCAGCCAAAAATCACTAAAACTCAATCAAGCTCACTAGACTCACTCAAATTTAATCAAATTCACCAAACTCATAAATTGCTGTTTCCTTCTCAGAAATAAATGTAAAACATTCGAAACTCTTGATCGTATAAGAACAACCTATTATTTGCGCAAGAGGTCTAAGTATGGCTCAAATCAAGTCGAAGTTAGAAATTACCATAAACATTAATAGGCCGAAATTCAGATCTTACTTGTAGTCGTGGGAGCATAGATACAAGACGATGATGCTGCAGCTTCAGATATTTTTACTGATGGCTGATTGCTTGGTAATGTCAAACCTGACGTTGGTTTACCACTTGGCATCCTAACAGAAAACATCAATGACTACATGACACAGAGTCCAGAAAATACAGACATTGGCATGTTGACGTCAGAATTTGGTTGTTGTTGAGGTGGTTCTAATGATGGCCCTGATGGTAGTGCAGGCACTGATCCTATAACGGGCATAATGAAATGAACTTGATGGTAATAGCGATCTTACCTATATCTTCACTCTTCTTCTTTCCTTTCAATTTGTTACCAACAGTAGACATTGGCATTTGTTGACCTTCTGATTTCGAAAGTAAATAAAGAAAATTCGATTCTGTCAAGCGTTCCTTTCCATTACCTAGGATGGTCTTCGAAGTAGGCAAATCATGACTCCTCGACAAGGCTCCACGAGTGTCTGTAAACCGAAGCGAAGATGAATCACTATCGAAACTACTGCCACCGTCAGCACCATTGCCCTTGTCATCGTATGAATCACCCTTTTCATATTCCTCTAATGACTCTTGTTTCGAACCACTTATTTTCGATCGCAATTCTGATAGTTGACTTGCTAAAAATAATCCCCAATAGTAGCTACAAAATACTGTTGTCTAGAGAAGTGACGAATAAGCTATTCATTTTGATTAAAAAAAAAACAGTTACACCAAATTAATTACTCTTCTTCGCTGACTACGACTGCGATAAACCATAAAACATCACAACAAATATTTCAGTACTAAATTAAATGTCTACATCATGTTAATCTACAAATCTCATATGTCAAAAAACAATTCGATATAAGAATAATCCATATATACCTCTGGAAAAAATAATATATCATCACGATATTTGTAAAAGCATAATAACATATTCTGAAAGCGCTCGAAATTTTCTATCTAATGTATTAGTTTGCACTGATGGATTAGAAAATATATCAACTGCTATGAAGACACCCTCATCATGAGATTTCCATGGACAGCGTTTGTAGTTGAGGGTGATGACTAACTCTTCTGAACTATAGCTTTCTTTTGGTACAGTGAAAATGTATTATATACTATCAATAGATAAATCCACTGATTTAAATAAATCCTTGTATATCTAACCAACGCTGTCGATAAAGAGAAATGAAGTAGAACTTTTCAAGTTGTTCCATCCTTTCCTCTACTGACATATTGAGGAGACTAGTGCTCTAGTCGTATGATTATTTTATCCGTGAGTCTTTTAGAACAATTATGGGCGGTAAGGTAAAGGATTAGAAATCGCAGTTTTATAGTGGCAATCGGAATATCAACGTATTATTTATTCAAAGATGTGTTTATTAAAATGGACTATGTACCTAATAATCACTTGAAATTGATTATATTAAATATTACGCGTTAGGATTATGTTTACTTATGCCACATGAATAAATTCACTAAAATTGCTATCTATGTAATTGTAGTAGAGTCAATTATCAAAAGTTCATAAGCAATTTTCAAGAAAGTATTTTATTAATCGATCTGACTTTCAAAATTCTAATTATTTTTGATACAGATTTCACGACGACACAAATATCTACTACTCTGTTATACATTACTATTCTAAACCATTTCATGAAAAATACTGCTCGATGCAATTTTCTTCACCTTTCAATATAAGTAAAGATAATTGCGAATTTAGTATTTCCTTCATAATAATGACAAGTAACGCTCGTCGCTACGACTCGCTCGACCCTCGACTGAAGGTTTGTGTATCCAAATGTTAGGTTGTCTTGTGAACACAATTAGTAACAAGTGCCCTCCTAAATATGCCACTGAATACATGCAATCCGTGTATTGTCTAATTCGAGTACGTATATAAATGAACCTCTGGTTGCAACAGTCACTTCGAAAATAAATAGAAAAAAACCACGAATAAGCAGCGAACTGTGTTCAAAGCCAAAGCGAAAGATAAAATTAATCTGAATTATATTTTATAATTCAGATACGGTCATCTTGTTAGATAACCAAAAAGTCAAAGATAAATTTTATCACAATTATAAATTATAATTTCGGCAGGGAATATGCTATGAGTGAAATGAAAAAGGTCAGAGATACGACTTGGTTTTAATTTCATTACGAGACAGGTAATTACACGACCTTCCTCAAAAGAAATTCATTTCATAAAAACATAGTGAGTTTTCTTAAGTGGAAATAAGTTTCCAAAAACGAAATCGATTTTTGAATATTCAATAATGGAATAAAAAATTGTTCTCATTAATTAATACAGTTTTGGTCTATAAAACACAGTTTTAACCAAAGAAAGTGGAAACAATCGTTTTGCACGTTCGTGCCAGGAAAGGCATCACACCGCATCCCTCTCCGTGAGAGTCATCTGACCGATTTCATCTCATATCAGTCTCGATTCGCATGATTCTAACGAGGGAATCACCCGAGGTTTCACGCTTGGTTTGAAATCATTCATATCTCATTTGATAGAGTATATAGAGTTAGTAAAAGGCCCAAAATGGTTCTGTCCATGGCTCTTCCTTCAAAAGTTACGATCCTTTTACTGCATTTTTGATCCATTCCTAGATATTTACTGAAAAAATCAAATTAAGCAATTTCGATCTAAAACTTTGCCCATAGATAGGTCTAAGAACCCTTAGAATACCCTGAAAGCTTCAGATCGAAATTGCTTAATTTGATTTTTTCAGTAAATATCTAGGAATGGGTCAAAAATGCAGTAAAAGGCTCATACCTTTTGAAGGAAGAGATATGGATAGAAACTCTTTTGGGCTTTTTACTACCTCTATATACTCTATCAAATGAGATATAAATGAATTCAAACGAAGCGTGAAACCTCGGGCGGTTCTCAGGTTCGAATGGTAAGTATATGGATTATATTCAACTTTTTCTGTTTCGGAGTCATCTGAGAAAACAGTTTTCTGAAAACTAGGGTGTGGGTGTAAGTGTAAATAAGAAGAAATATCACACCCACACCCACACCCTCTTTGTGTGGCCTATTTATTCTGAAATAATGAAAATTTCCGTTGTTCTCTTGCTTGGATTAAGGATCTACTGATTATGGAAAAATAGACTAACTTGATTATGTTTTATAATTCAGATGAAATTTATCTGTGCTTTTCCGTATTTTTATGTGTAATTTTTTTTGAATTTTGACCTATTTTTGAACTGAAATAAGACAGCTAGTCATCGAATTCAATGCAAAATAAATATTTCTTCTTTATTAAATATACACAGTGTTATTCAATTTGCTTCTTATTGGTAGTAGCTCAGAAAAAAAAGAAGAAATCTATTTAACGATTATATAACTCTAATTATATACAGTAGAACAAAAGTTTTTTTCAATTCGATTCGGTTCAACCCTAGTTGAATTTCTCTGGGCTTCGTTTCGGTTCAAAATTTAAAAATCCGAGTCATGGTCATCTCTGGTTCAAACACGTACAGAAGTTTTCCCATGAAAATAGGCAAAGGATATCAATGTGTTTCAGTCAAATATACAATCGCTGAAAAAGATGTCAAAATCGCAGATACTTTAAAGAAAATTTTTTCGATCTATTGCCGCTTTCTAACACAATTTCAGTCGATCCAACTTGATCGAGGGACAATTTTTCTATAGATTTTATCGGTCTGAAGCGCACCTTCGGCGAATTCATCAGAGCAGGTAATCGTTAGTACCCTTTGGGGTGTCCTTCGCGACTAGCGGCTTCCATTCTCAAGTGCAATTTCTCATTGGGAAATCGCTTCATAGAGCTCAGATGCAATTTCGAAAAGCATGAAACGGGCTAAAGTCGGAATGTAGACACTTCTATCATTTCCTTTCTAATAGGCGTCCTCATAGAAAATTAAACGTGATGAACTATATTCATTGTAACGACGAAGAGGCGAAGCATTACACAATAGGTATATTTCTCGTAGAAAAAATATAAGAATTCTCGACACAAATTTTCGAAAAGAGCAGATTTTTTTGTGAACTATATTTAATACCTTTATTTTCTCGATCTTGCTACAAAAACTGCGTTAAAGGGGAATTTTTCATTAACGAAACCCGGATGAAGTGTCCCAAAAGACATGTTAGATTCTATACTGATCTATCCTTAAGCATAGCTGCAGTTGACCTCGGAAATGAGCAGCTAGTCGTTTGTCGCCGTTCCTCCGAGGCGCCACTCCGACTAGCTGCACCCATGTTGAAGTCTGCTTCCACAGTAGCTCATTCTCCTGCATTCACAACCAAACTGATTCGTGTTTCACAACTCAAAACAATTACAGGATTTACAATGGAAGAACCGTCTATAGGAACCTCAAAATAAGCAGGCAAAGGCACATATATGTATAAACAGGATGCATTATGTTCACGTTAATGAAACGTCGCTGTGAAATCCTCGTTGTTTTCTACAAATAACGTTTATTAAAATGCATGATCTCCTCAAAGTCTGGTTGAACGAGGAATGCACCAACAAAATACTGATCGGCTTAAATCCTAGATTCTCACAATTCGATTAGACGACAGGTAAGTTCTCAAAAGTGTTTCAACAACTGAAATCTCCGACAGACGCAATCTTATTGGTTAAAACTCCAACACCGAAAACTCGCAATTAGCTGACACTTCAAGCTGAAAGAATCTGATTGGTGGAAAGCTCCATATCGAAAATCCGTGATTGGCTGAATTTTGAAGCTGAAAAAATCTCACTGGTCTTGAGCTGGATATCAAAAATCCCAGATTGTCTAAGACTGAAAGCTGAAAGAACCTGATTGGTCAAAAGCCCGATATCGAAAATCCCTGATTCACTGAAACTCCAAGCTAAAAGGATCGGATTGGCCGAAAGGCCAATATCGAAAACCCTTGATAAGCTGAAATTCCAACCCAAAAGAAACTGATTGGACAATAACTAGATATTGAAGAAACCTGAGCATTGATCTTTAAGCGGATGTTCTTTTGACCTTGCCACAAACACGCAGACAGACAAAATCATTTTTTTTTCATTTGATCCTACCTTCAGTCGAGCGAATAGCCCTTAAGGACCTAAGAGTACCCCCATATAATAGGACTTGAGGACCCATGGGTACCTCCATATGACAAGACATGAGGACCCATGGGTATATACATAAAACGTATAAGCCCATGTTCTTTGGACCCTGACACAAACACACAAGCCATTTTATTTCATATGACCCTCCCTTCAGTCGAAGGAATATTCTTTAATGAAAATAACAGTCTAACCTCCATCAATATCTGCTTCTCGAATCATTTCATCAACTTCTTCATCAGTGAGTTTCTCACCCAAATTTGTCATGACATAACTTTAAAAAAAACAGAATGAATATATTTGTATGTTAGATTTTTTCCCTTACCGAAATTCAGCAGCTGATATAAATCCATTACCGTCCTTGTCAAAGACGCGGAATGCTTCACGAATTTCTTCTTCCGAATCAGTATCCTTCATTTTACGTGCCATCATCGTTAAAAATTCAGGAAAATCAATCGTACCATTACCTAACAATACAGCAAATACAACTATTATTAATAACTATTTGTTATTTTTAAATACAAGAGAAAAAATCGAATGATCTTAAGAATAAATATATCTCGAGGTTTGATTTTAATTAGATGTGGGCGTCTATGTTCAATTAAAGGTTAGAAATTCTTTTCTTTCTTATATAATCAAAATATAAACCAAATCAACTTTACTATTTGATTGATTAAAACCTTACCATCGGCATCAACTTCATTGATCATATCTTGCAATTCAGCTTCAGTTGGATTTCGACCGAGACTACGCATCACCGTACCTAATTAATATTTAAATTAATAGATACATATCTAAAGAAAAACAAACGAAGAATTTCGTACCCAATTCTTTTGTTGTAATTGTGCCATCACCATCTTTGTCAAATAGAGAAAAAGCTTCATTAAATTCAGCTATTTGTTCTTCTGTCAATTGATCAGCCTAGAATAAATAATACTTCGGATACCCAAAAGTAGTGGCGGCACAGCAGAAAACTCTTATAGAAGGCTTTAGGAAATTTTCTTTTTTTATAGGAAGATAGAAAAAACGAAACTCTATTTTTCTATGCTATTTCATCCCTATTCTACTGGTACCATAATAATAAAATTTCGATAGGAATTGTTTTTGTTGAAAAGGGTGTGGGTGTGGGTGTGGGTATGGATGTGGATGCTATCTTTTCTTATACCCACACCCACACCCTCAATTTCGACTCAACTGGACGAAGTATTTTGGAGATACTTTTAATGCGAAAGAGAGATCCTTATATGAAAATTTGTCTTTCAGTCAGGGTGTAGCTGTGAATGATGGTCCCTCTTTCACTCACGCACCGTTATCTTCATGTTATCTGTAGTTGGAAGTTGCTTTTCAGGTGTTGGTAATAGGTTTGCTGCTGCTGCTGGCATAAATAATTCATCAGTAAAATCTGGTGCTTCACCTAACTGAAAAAGAAATATTCAATTTCCGGCATTATTCTTATATGCAGCATTGAATTGGCGCACCATGGTGCATAGTTTTCTTATCTTTTCCATTTGTTCAACTGTTGTTAAATCCTTGAAATCAGCTCCAAACATACGAACCAAATCTATGAAAATGAAATATAAATATTGCTTTGGAAACGATCTTCACTTTTTTCGCAAAATATTCAGTGTGATGTTCTTAAATGTTCTACTTAGTATAGGCCAGGCTTTAAAGTTAGACTATATAATTCTTTCAAAACGTCCAAGCAGTTCCATTTAATATCACTTCGCCAAAGCTTTCTAGAATGATTTCCTATTACTGTTAGAGTTTCAAAAATGCAATATAATGGTTGAGAACATGCAATGGTTATTCATTTTCGCTGTCGACCCTAAGTTCAAGTGAATGGATAAAATGTTTACCCTAACATGACAATGAATTTCTACTCCAATGAACTCGTTTTTTTGAATTAAACACATTAGAATATCTCATTATAGTGATGAGTAGATTATATCAATATCGACAATACAGTTGAGAACAGAACACTTTCAGATATCTTATTCCATAAACAATCAGTTAATGAGGGAAGGCCACAAAGTGATAAATCGCTTTTAAATTTTAGTCATACCAATTTGTAGAGCTTGTTGAGTTATTAACTGATATAATAATCATTCGGACCAACAATGCAGCTGTAGAGTAAATTTCTGATAATCTAAGTTTCCACTAACCTGTTCATATCCTATAGGAATTCCATAGGACCACTATAGGATATGAACAGGTTAATGGAAACTTAGATTATCAGAAATTTACTCTATAGCCCCATTGTTAGCCAGAATGATTATTATATCAGTTAATAACTCAACAAGCACTACAAATTGGCATGACCAAAATTTTAAAAGCGATTTATCAGTTCGTGGTCTTCCCGCCTAAATCTGCCGAAGATCAATATGCGCAGTGTGAATATGTTATGCAATTATTAAGATTTTTCTTGGATCCATCATGATTCAAATAATATTTTAATCTATCGTTATACTCAAGTCCTTTGGTTCAAATTATAATATGTTATAGAGAGAGGAAACACAACCCTACGATTAAAAGTTGAATAGAAAAATTATATTTTACTCTGTGCTATCTTAATCGAATTGCTCAGATGCTATAATATGCACAAACCAAAATAATCAGATTCTTTTTGTCTATTACTTTGATAGTCGATAGTGTGTGCCTAATTTTTCATTTTGGTCTAAATTATAGAATCACTTTCTCTCTCTCGTTTAAGTTTTCCGAAGTAAAATGATCAAGTTTCTTTCTTACCATCGTATTCAGCCAATGATTTACTGCAAGAGAACGAATATCAAAATTTTTTTGAATGTTTCTTTCCTTTCTTTCACTTACAAGTCGTCTTTGGTGATTATCAAATTGTTCGCCAGACATTGTTGCTGCAATGCTTGTCGTTCTTCTGCTGTTGCACTAATCATTTCGGTCAGTATATCTATTCATTTTTCAAAATCAATAAATGTATATTTTGGTTCTAGTTCAATTAACATACCGTTTCGCATTTTGTCTTCGAGTTCATCTGCTTTATTGTATTCATTCAATGAATAACGATATGTGTGTATGATAGTCATCATTGTACCAAATTTTGCATCACCACCTGCTCGGTAGGAAATTTTTTGACAAAGTTTTTCAATATCAGCAACTGTTTCTTTTTTGTCCTGAATCGATGCACATTGGAGTGAAATACGCGCATCGGCTAATTGCTGTTTGATCAAAGTCAAATTTGATGCATCACCATCCCATCCCATGTATGGTAGTAAGTCAGCATCGCGTTCCAGCATAACTTCAAGCAGACGAACACCTATAACAGAAAGTACATGTTTCAATAGTAATTTAGATTGCATGACAAAACTATATCGATTATTGGCTACAACTCGAATGTAGATAGTTCAATTTCGGTGGTATTAAGATTTTTGATCCATAGCATAAGAAGCATGTAGATAAACATTTACTTTTGTGCTGTTCTGTCACTAATCAACCCATGAGTTTACTCATAAAGTCTCAACTTTTTTTTACTAACCTGGTTGAAGAGTTTTTATATCCGTTTTGACATTACGTTCTTCGATGGCAACAAAACTAGTATATGCACTGACAACAGAATGTTTGATGCTGAGATCGATGAGATCTCGTTTATGTTGAACTTTAATCAATTCGTTTTCGCTCTCATCTACATTCAATAGCCCATTGTCATAATCATCGATGATCGCTCGAGTGGTTAAACAGTGTAGAATACGTCCTCTGGTCGTTGTCATCGTACTACTAAATACAGTCGTAACAAATTCTTGTCCATCAATAGTAGCCGTCAATGTTGCCTTGTGACAATTTTCTATGAATCGATAAACAGTAAGTCGCATTCCATTGAACAAGGATCGAATCATTTTCGGTGCTTGCATATTGAATTTTTGCTCTTCATTCAAACAACCATACCAATCGATTGATATACTTGTAACGCATGGTTGTCGAACCTGTTCGAGAATGTTTAACACTTTTGTTTTCCATTTCGATCGATAGTTCGAATCGAATATTGTTGTTAGACCGCCTCCATTTGCTCCATTAGCTAACTGTTTCAAACCATGTTTGTTTGCAACATTACCAATTGAACATGTAAATAAACGATCATGACGCATAGTTGGTCGATGTTTGAGTAGAGCAAGAATCGAATTGAGATCGTGAATATGTCCATCGGATAGAAGAATGAATTGACGACCAAATTTCGATGATAATGACGATGGTAATAGTGAATAACGATGAAGAACAGCAAATAGATCCGTATTACCACGATGGACAAGTGAATACTAGAATATGTGAACACGTATATTTTAATAGGAAAATCAGATTTAAAAGATAAACTACTAACCAGAACAAAGTGTTTGGCTTTATCAAGATTTTCTTTTGTAGTTGGTGCTGGTATAGGAAAACATTCATCATTATCTAAATAGTTCCAATTTGAATAGTAAAATAAATGTAGAAACATCGGATGTAAATCCGAGGTTTATTTGCACTTCAAAAAGTAACTAGACTGGCTATTATGACGCATTCGTCTAGACTGACCATTGTGTCTCAATATCTAAATCAACAAAGATCGACAAGATCTACATATGCGAGTGCTATTCTTACACTTCATCGACTCATAAGGTAGTAGTCATCAGTTTCAGGTGAAATAAGTATCTTTGCAATAGGTGACTTAGTCGTGTTGTTTTCTAATGTTTTGTATACCATTTTGTAGCCCGTGAAATTCTCTATCGAATGGTATATAACACGTAGCGTGGATCAAGGCGATCCACTAGATCCTTTGACTGTACAAAATCTTCTACCATTTAGGTGCCTGTTTCTCAACCCCAGAAACTAAGCTGAAGCAGTTTACCCTTCTGTGTGTCTTAATATACTCCACTATAACATTTCAATTGGCTTTCATAACATAGCACTAGAGGACCTAAAAGTACCTCTCAATAACCTGGAGAAGTCAATATTCGCATAGAAAAACACAGGAAATAATGACATTTTTTAGTATATAACTCAGCAATCTCTTGACGAATCATTATCATCTTCGAACTCGGCCGAAAGATTGATGAGACAATTCTATGTGCATAATTTCATCACAATCGGATGATATTTTGAAGGAGTTATCGTGTAAACGGCCGAATGGACACACTGACCGATTCTATAGTGTGCTCACTTTTTGAGTACACAATAACGCTGTAGAATATCATCTTATTACCTGATCCAAAAGTAATTACATTAAAATATGTATTCTCATC